>CAHIKZ030005329.1:1572500-1605000 GCA_903632075.3 Acanthosepion pharaonis | reverse complement strand
ATATACATATATATATATAATTAATAATATATAATATATATATATATATATACACACATATATACACACATATATATATAACTAATATATATACACATATATATACAATTAATAATATATATATATTAATATATATATATAATTAATAATACATATAATATTAATATATATATATATATATAATTAATATATATAATATGTAACAACAGACAAATTTATATATATACATATAATTAATAATAAGTATTTATTAATATTTATATATATATACACTCAACATCGTTGATTTTCTCTTCTGTATTAGACAGCTGGAAAAATTTTGGAGTTATAGTTTCACTGAAAAGTATTTGATTTGAGTGTGAATTAACATGTTCTTTTTCATCCTTTTTCCAGTTTTCGAAACATCCTCTTTAAAGCCCTCATCTGTTTTGTGTTCACTTTTGTTTTTTAAAAATTTTTAAAGAACTCGTGGATCCCTAAAGTTCCGTGAACACACCCTGTTGAGAAACACTTTAGAGGATTCTTAGAAAAATCACATGACAGCACACACACACACCAACTACAACTGAAATATGCATGATGCCCCTACGTAAAATCTCTAATAAAAGCCAGGATGTGTGAAACATCAGCCGTACTGACGGTTTGCACCAAAACTAAAGCTCCAAGGAACGGAAGGCCAAAATTGCATTAAATCTATCGATAGTGAAATAAAGGACAGGTTTCTACTGCAGTTTTCATTTGCAATATTTTGAATCAGAGAGAGCCAATTGCTGGGACAAATAAGCAGAAGATTCTATCACAACGAGACCCAACAGCTGACTGACACGAATGTTAACTAGCATGCAAAAATCGATAGCTGCATTTGGCATCAAATTTTTTGCATGGCACTTTTATGTCTTAAACTTGCTTAAACTCAACGTTGATTCTGATTCCAGAACTGCTTTTAGGTATGAAAAAGTCTTTTCACCTTAACATTTTTTCATTCGGTTTTTCCAATCAGTCCTTCTTAAAGCTGATCGTTTTGTATTTTGCACTTTTTCGTAAACATTAATGTTTAAAATATAGAAAAAATACAGTGAGATACAGGCATGATATTCGACAACATCAAGAAATAATTTTTAAGTCAAGGAAGGCCCAAAAATATTTTAAATCAAGTCATAGCGATTGAATAAAATGTACATTTTTGAATCGTAAGCACGGGCAACGTTTTGATGCTGCAACTTTTAGCTATAACAGTTTTCAGGTATCATTACTTTTACGGTATTTTTTATGTTAAACTTGGAGAAATGCCTCCCTTTTCTTATTTTAAAACGGTACTCTTTCAAGGTGAATTAGCTCCTTTCACCTTCGATCATCATAAACATCTTCAAACAATCATAACAAAGACAGTAGCACCTGCAAACATTACAGAAAAAATATATAAAAATACAGTTTTAGTGTCCGAAGGTTCTTTTGATATATAAGAAAACACACATGAGCGTAAAGGACGCCTTCTCTGACATTTAATTAATTTCGTATAAAAGAATAAATTTTATATTTTCTCTCGTAATCTTAAAAATAATCGTTTTGACTCGCAACTTTTAGCTATAACAGTTTTCACACCTGTGTTTGGTTGTATGAAAAAGTGACATTTTCAATTTTTTAAAACATTTTACGTTACTTCAACTAATTTCGATCATGATGTTAAAAGTTTAGGTCCAATACGCCTGCGGGTTGGCAATACTTTCACACATTTTCCAAGTGTTTTAGTGTCCGAATAAGTACGATTTGTCTGACAACAAACAATTCAATTTTATCCTCTGGCAATGTTGATTTATCCAGCTCATTCCTTCCGAATTAGCATTCAGGAATAGCGACACTCACTATACATTGTGTCTGGACAAATAGGCGAAAAACTTTTTTTTAAACGCAATTTTCAACAGCAGGTAAACAATTATCAAATAACTTTTAATTTGATTTCATCCATTCATTCAGGGCCATTAGTTCAAATGTCTTTAAAAATTGTTTAATCTCTGGAGGTAAAACAATATAGTTAATGATAATTCTTTTATGTCCAGTCTTTTAAAATTTCTGTCTTATTGCTGATGATGTTTAAAATGTCTGATGTAACCTGAAAAAGGATTATGACACCATAGATTAGCATCCTAAAACATAGGACAAATTTTGGATCATGTCAAGATTAGCGAACCCGCATCCTGAGTATGACGATAAACTACATCGGCGTCCTGGTTAAGACGATAAACTACATCGGCGTCCTGGTTAAGACGATAAACTACGTCCAACAGCAAGGCCTCTGATAATATTATTACCGGCAATACATTTTTGAAAAAATAATATTACCAGCTATAGTTTCTTTTTTTTTAATTTATCAAGATGGATAGATCTACGTTCACGAGGGGTTATGAAGCCATTACATGGGGAGGATAGTTTAGCAGTGATTGACTGGATGAAGAAAAAATCACTAATTCGACAGGAATTAAAATGTGATGGATGCCTGTAATACTTTTATGAATTGGAAAAAATGCAGTGCCTCTCTGGAACTGCCAAATGAAAGACCGTTTCCTCGTACAAAAGAAAAGTAGCAACAAAAGACCCAAATTTGATAAATCAAAACGAAATTCGGTTAACAGGTTATCGTGACTCGGTAATGCTATCACCATAGAATATCCATTCAATAACGAAATTATTTTAACTGATTTTTTATGGAAATTGAATAATATGTTATCTTAATTGTTCATTTATCAATAAAAGGGTTCACTTATATTTCAAACCTAGCTTTTAATAAATGAACCTTATTGTGTGACGGATTCGTTTTTTCTTGACGTGGGTATATTTGGTTCGCTAATCTTGACATGTAAATATTGAGTTCGCTAATATTGACAAGATCCAACATTTTTTCAGGATCATATTCTATAGATTTTCATTAAAAAGAACTTTCTCGAGGCACGAAATCTGTCAGAATCGAAAACTATTAATTTCAATTAAAAATGTGGACCGAGTTATTAATATTGAATGAATGTAAAATAAATCGTGAACTTTTCAAAGAAGACTTATGAATATCAACATGGAGATTATACTTACGTCATTCATATGTGTTGTGGATTCAGGGATGAAACCCGGTCTCAAAAGAATGACAAACGCAGGAATGAAATATAGCAAATAAGTGTATTGACGTAATAATACAATTGGTAATACGGTTAGTAGATCCAGAAATGCGGTTAGTAGCAATAATGATATATATAGAGTCTGGGAAATTTAGTATCGAAGTATGACTTCCTTCTGAGACTACGTGATCGCAACTGTGACTCCTACAAAGCGGTTACGTCACACTATCACTGTATCACCCTATCAGTGTATCTCTCGTCTAACACCGGGTATTCACCGGCAGCAGTACAAGTACACACTGGACGTGTCCACTTGTATGAAAAAGGGGTGGACCCCATAACAATATGGACCTATTCTTATTTAACTTTATGAAGGTTTTAGGAACTGTTGTAACATTTATGTTGTAGGATTTTTTTTTTATTTTACATGGATATGCATAAAGAATAAACTTCGAGGGATAATAATTCTTCATTCTTCTTCGTTATGTGCTGTGTCCCCACAGGAGCCGGCCAGGCCGCAGCCCGGCCTTCGGGTTGGATTGCGACCATGGCATAGTCTAGTTTGGACCATATCGTGACCTGCTAAGACAAACCAAGACCAAATTGGACGAGAACCTGACTAAGCTTGACCAGATTGGACATGTTATGACCAAAATTTGGACTAAAACTTGACTAAGTTTTGACCAGCTTGGACATGTTATGACCAAAACATTGACTAAGTTTGGACCAGCTTGATCAATCTTTGACCAGTTGACCCTGTGCGGAAACGCTCGGGTTTCCCACGTAAAACGACCCTGTGTCACTTCTTGACCCCGTGAGAGTCAAGTAACCCCACGAAAAACGATCTGGTGTCACATCTTGACGTCGTGGGAGTCAAGTAAATACCGCCGTGTCCCCACAGAAAGTAGAAATTCATGGCTCTGCACAACTTCCTGTCCTTTGTATGTCTTAATAAACATTGGTTCTCTGTCATATCTCCCAAGCGATGTTTAGTAATTTAATCAAGCTCATTAAGTATGTTCTTCTTTATTTTTCTCTGTTCCTCTCGCTCTCTGTCTGAGTCTCATATTATCAAAGATCTCTTTCCTCATTATGTGCCATAGAAACACCTACTGTCTCTTCCTGTTAAGGATAAGTTTCACTTTTGTTTCTCTTTTATCCAAAACTTTGACGTTGCTCACATGTTCGGTTCATGGTATTCTCGGAATCCTTCTGTAGATTCCCATTTCTGTTGCTTCCAGTCTCTTCTACCTCTGTGAGGAAATTGTCCAGCATTCACTGTGACATCGGGGTGCTACTATTACATCATACTCTTATCTTTATTCCTAGCGTTCTTATTTATCTTAAACCATTTCTAAATGTTTTAAAAATGAACCTCTCTACTTAAATAGTGCCTAAACATATATATATATCCGTTCCTCCAAAATTTAAAAGTGAATGAATATGGCCGTTTTTTATTACATTGTAGTGTAATAGTTAGAAATTTTGTCTTGCTTTATAGAGTACATCTGAGTAAGAAATTTGATCCTCACTGGGTTCTCCATATGTTAGGCCATGTGCCAACCCTAAGTTACGTATGGTAGACCGTAATACGTATGTTGGATAAGAAAATATTTTTATAAAAATGCAAAAATATACAATTTACCAGATAAGCAACTGCTATACATACAATTGTATATTCGTTTGTTTGTTTTTTATTTAAAGGAAAGTTTTTTTTTTAAAAAAAAAAGAAGACAAAAATGATGTTTTTGTATGCAAATATTAAGTGTAAAGAGTAACAGGTATTAAATTTAAATGTGTAGTGAAGCTTTATTCAATGTAATTTGATTATTGTTCATATCGGAGGTTCGACCACTTCTTTTATCGTCGAGTCGTACGAAGAGGAGACCACAATGGATAATTTCACTACAGTAAGCCTATTTTAAAACTTAACGTTTGTTATTTTAAATTCAGGGTTGGATTTATACTATATCGATATTATGAACAGGACATCACTTCTAAAATGATAAATAACAATGTTTTGATTCTGACAAATGCAGTGACATGGGAAATATATATATATCTACAAAAATTAGTTCAAGAGATTTTGCTTATGAGAAAACACGGATATTATGTAAGGCTAGTTTTATCATATATAATCTCTCGCCTTTAAAAATATGACCAAATTTAATATTCTCTCTCCGAAAAAGATTATAAAGATATAATTTTTCCACCTGCATGAAGTGATTATATTGAATCAATTGCTTGGTCTAGTGCGAGGCAACTTGATTCACTATTCTAGTCAGAATACAACTTGCATATTTATAAATCTTCCATTCGTCCGTTCACTGAATCCGTTATGTGCCATGCGTGATACACGCTTAGGCGATCATGTATCTTTCGATACCTGACTGACGAGGTATAATTTTCGCGCATTAGGTTGCCATTTCTTTCCACGGTAGACCAATTGCAATCCAACGCTATAGAACCCGTTCTGTCTTGCTATTTACCCATAGCTGGGGGAGAAGAAGAGGATTCATACCTTTCCCACGTAAGTGAATGTAATGGATTCGACTGGAATTCGAACTCGGCTCTCCGATTCATCAATCACAGACGCTATCCCTAACTCTATCGTGCCTCTGATGCATTGAATATTGCAGCCATATCTGAATTGGTGCTCCTAGTATATATCTCGAGATTCTTGTCAAAATTCAAGGAAGATTATGTAATGTAATCGATTCAGACCTGGCGTCACGAATTCAGTCACATTTCATCGACCTCATGTGGCTTCCCTCTGTCCTTTCTACAAATATTTCCATGGTAATTCTTCTGGTGAATTTTCCTCCTTGGTCCATCGACTGCATGAATTTATGCTTACTATTAGATTGACAACTAGGTAACACCGCTTTAACTTAGAACCATCTAGATTCAGCCGTAAGATCTATTCGAATAGTTTTGTCGCATTTCTCGCCTGTGGAACCACTTTTTGATTTCTTGAGACCCGGTCACCGACAATCTTCAAAAATCTAAAGCCAACACCAATCACCATCTTCTATTTTCCTACATCCTGGCCTTTTATTGTCCTTTCTACTCACTAGAGTCTTCCCATTCTCTTTCGCTCCCAATGACCCTCTTGTTCCCTAGCGGCTTTATCGCCTTTCTTGGAGTGGAATGATTACTATATTTATACATATTTAGACACTGAAGAGTGTTTCCAGATAAAATCTGACTTTGAAAATGAAACTGTTTTTCTGTTCTGAAAGAAAATATCCCTTGTGTAATGTTGCCGTTTGTTTGCAGGGTTAAATGAAAAAATATTAATACAATTAATCGCTAATTTTATGGTAAGTGTTTTTAGAAGCTCTGTTTCTTGGTTCCAACCGTCCTGACCTTTGCAGCTGGGACCCATCAAGCCACGTACACAAGAATGAACCAGTCACATTCCCCTTGTATTCTATTAAGAAGAAGCAAATTCTATCCGGACAGCTTATTCACAAAGACTGCTGCTTGTAGGCACAGACTCCCGGTGCGGTATTTTCTTGATCACAACAATCTTAACAACTTCAATTCTATCTTTAACCGTTATCTTTCCTATATAACTTCATGAGCTACATTTTTGCCTTTTCTTATACACTCATACAAAACCATACAGTAATGTTCTAACCTCAGTGGCTAGTGAGAATTGTGTGAATATTTAGAGAAAGAAATTCTAAACACATAAATACTGAGGTGTATGAATTCGTTATAGTATATTTAGTATAAAGATGATATAAATGATATTGAACAAAAAAAAATTAGTATCCTTTGTTTCATGTTCCAAGAAGCAAGAATTATGATAAACGCTTTCCAGAATAGAAATTATGATCTGGAATTGAAAAGAGAGTATTAATTATACAGAGCTGGAATCCATTGTTAAAATATGAATGTGGTATTATTAAATTCTAAGCACTTCAAATACCAGGATGTATGTAACAGTTATCACAAACTATTAGAAAACATAATGAAATTAAACAGAATATTCTGAGGTATGTGTATCTTGATTCAACGCCGTATGATGCTCCAAAACAAAAATATTGACCTATGTACTTGATTCATATTCTTAAACAGTTTCGTTAGATCTAAAAATTCATATAGCTCTCTTGCATGTCACCCAACTCATTCAGAAATGCCTAAAATATTTACCCACAAACGTTATTTTTAGATCAATGATTAAAGATGGTTTCAACCGAATGAAATCTTTAGATATTAAAGAAATCATGCCTCAGATTTAGATGAGTAACCCAGGATCCCGACCAAAGAGCTTTTTAAACTAAGAAAAAATCTCATCATTTGAAGACTTCCAACATAAACAACAACTAAACTACTTAGAACATGTAAAAAAAAAACGGATCTTGACTGCTTGACGACCCAAAGCAGAATGCGAAAACGCGTCTCTGCGCATCATGTCTCGACGCATGTTTTTTTGTATTAAACGAAATAAAATGAACGATATATAATTGCAAGTAAAAATGACTCCTGCTAAAAGACCCAAACGGAGATTTGGAGCCGATACAACTGATATAAATTCCCCGATTCAACGTCGCAGTGGTCAGAGACAGAAAGAGAGAGAGAGAGAGGGACCTAGCTGAGATGTCGACACGCAGACTCTGACCAAGAAAGCAGCAGGCACACTGAACGCGATGTTATCAATTTCAAATTTCAACTTTCAATGCTGAGTTCTTCACAGAACATCAGCCGATAACCACCAACATTCTTTCTCCTTCTTTTTATTTCTTTCACTCCCATTCTCTTGTTTTTTTACAACAGCAACGGGTAGTAGTTTAATGGCTTATATGTAAATAAATTATACATTTATTTACCCAAAATCCGATGTATTCCTTTTCTTTGAATTCACATTTGCTGATAGGAAGATGAAATTAACGTCTACAGCAGTAACAACAACAACGACAAGTCTGCCTTCCACGTTATCCATTCTTCGTTTCCGCGACAAACCACAAGAGAAAATGATATAATCATGAACTTAATATCCAATACAATCTTAGACATAAGATTAATAATGAAACTTCCATCATTAATAGAAAGAACGATAGAAATGAAACTGAAAAGTCTATCTTGCTGAAAACCTATTTTAAGTGATAGATTTCAACTGACAATAACGATGGTTGCTGATATCAATGAATGCTGAAAGTTTCTTGTATAGAATTTTTCCTTACTATTACTCAGTGGTGACCGTGTTTATCCTCCAATGTTCATGTGGTGGAGATATACCTCGCCGAAGCAACAGAAGGCGAATTTTCTGTACATGTTTTTGTAGACATCAGGGACCTGAGAGGCAAATCAATGTTGAAGTGACACAGCACATGCGTTATCAACGAGAACGAGGCTAACACAAACGAGAGATTTCCATTTCTTGTCCGAGACCGAAGAAGGATAAATAGAGCTTACTTTTTGTTTCAGGAGCAGTTTGTTCTACGAGACTGGATGAGTATTTGTGATGAATGTGCCAAATGTAACGAGTGATTTGGTCTTGAATCGGATTAGCTAGGTATAGTATAGAAAGTGACGACCAGCCTTCATCCATTCCCATTTTAGGCCTTGTACCAAAATTGTATATTTTATACAATAAATCCTGTTTGATCTGGCGAAGGCTATACCTGTGTTTCAGTGTAAGAGCGATAGTACTGTTGTTTACGGTGTGCAGGAAACAGAGTCCCGAGCGAAGCATTTTCCAGTTTCCACGTTAGCTGTCAGCGAGAACAGATTCGAGTGGAAAGTTATTTTCCTACCTCCCAATTTTCGTTTAAATAATACAGTTCATTTGCCATATTTACTACTGAAATTTTATTTTGTTTCTGTTCCCATTAGGGAAGCATTTTTAATATTTGAGTTTCGCACGTTTAAAGCTTTATATCTAATACATATTGGTTCGTTTCCTTTTTCAATCAACATTGAAGAAAACAGCATATTCCATTTGATTATTTTTTTTTTTATTTCTCGAATTCTCCATGTTGTAATTTTACTTTTACTTTTTCTAGCTTGGATTATTTTATCCAGTTTGTTCTGCAAGATGCCCACTAAATAAAAGGTAAATCCAGAAAGGCGTGGGACAACCGTTAAAAGGTGGTGACAACAGATGTGACTGAAAAAAATTAAATAGAATTTTTGTACATTTCCTCAATCCCACGTCGTATGTTCTTCTTTGAAAAGTACAATAACTTGTCACTCAAAACCAGTGAATTGTTTAGCCATATTAAAAGAGCAGAATGAAAGACGAAAGTTGTCTTCAAATAACCTTTAAATGACGAGTCACGAGATCGATCAACAATTAATCAATCATAGAAGAACCAATCAGAATAAAGTAATTATGCAAGAGTCCAACGATTATTCAAGGTAATGAATATTCAAGGAATTTATTCAAAGTTATTCATGGTCAATTTTTCTTGAAAGATAAAACGGTGACAATAAATTTTTCGCGTTTTTTTTTTTTTTTACTTGGCACCTTGTACTTTGGTAACTTTTGTAATCGTTCCTTACTTTAAACGTAAATTCCTCTAGACATTTAATAGTTGGCTATGTTAACAGAATCTTCACTACTACCGAGGATTTTTCTTTAATTAAATATATCAACGTCATGGTTAGTATAGAGAGGATTTATTTCTACATTGCTGAAATAATGTTCCCATCATCATATGTAAAGTGGAAACGAAATCATATCAATTCCTCTGAATACACCATGGTTTGGTTTGGTTTGTTTAACGGCATATCACGCTCAATGGTTTATTTAAAGCAGACATTTTAGGATAGATTCGTATGAATAGAATATGTATTCTTTGGTTTAGTTTGGTTTGGTTTATTTTGTTTTACGGCATATCAACCTCAATGGGTTATTTAATGCCGACAACATTTTTAGGAGAGATTTGTATGAATAGAATATGTATTCTTTGATTTATTTTGGTTTGGTTTATTTTGTTTTACGGCATATCAACCTCAATGGGTTATTTAATGCCGACAACATTTTTAGAATAGATCCACATGAATAGAACATGTATTCTTGGGGTTAGATTTGTTTGGTTTATTTTGTTTTACGTCATATCAACCTCAATGGGATATTTAATGCCGACAATTTTTTTATAGCTAGTAACGTTTTTCTTCAAAAATCACTTTAGGATAGATTTGTATGAATAGAACATGTATTCTTTGGTTTAGTTTGGTTTGGTTTAGTTTGTTTTACGGCATATCAACCTCAATGGGTTATTTAATGCCGACAAAAATTTTTATTGCTGGTAATATTTTGTTTTGTCAAAAAACAGTGTCTGGTAATTTTTTCCCACGAAATTGTATTGCTTGTAATATTTTTTACAAAAAAGTATTCCTGGTAATAGTTAACTATTTGTCCATAGCTGGGACCTTAACAGGTGCTACCACCCCGGGTCGGGGTGGATCTGGAAATACCGGCAATTAAGAGGCGGTTTCACGCTCCTCAACACCTCCTGTTCCGATGCCTTGCTGCTGGACGTAGTTCATCGTCTTACCCAGGACGCAGATATAGTTTAAGGGCTTAACCAGGACGAGAGTTTTTTTTTTTTTAATCACTGAATTTTGATATCACTCGTGTTTCGATGATTTCGGCAAGCTTCGACGTTTTTACGAGACGAGCCACAACCCGTATATGACATTTCTAAAAACAGATAGACTGCGCCACGATTGTTGACGTTAGACATCGATGTAGAAGAATACTGGCAATGCAATTGATTTGAAAGACTGCATTTGTTGGCAATTTGATTGCTTCTTTAAATGTTAATGCGAATACAAACACCGTTTATAGCGTCTTCATTAAAGCTGTTATTTTCTTTCTCATTAGAATTTCTTTCCTTTCTCTCTTTATGGTCTTTTTTTTTTTTTCGCTTTATTTTTGCATTCTGCTATGACTTCTGTATCTGTCTATATTTCTGAGATGAGGTTTGATGTACATTATTTACATTATTCCGAATATTGTCTTCAACTTTGTCGCCATATTCACTGTGCCAGGCGTTGGTTAGATCCAGTGACAGGACCCAAAGAGTGTGAATTCAATACCCGGTTAAGGCAGTGGAGAACTTTCAGAGGGAAATTAACAGGAGATAACTGATAACTGACATCCATCAAACATGGCACGTGGAACTAGAACAGTCTACCCCAGTGAGCGAAATAAATGGTTAAGTTCGACATTCCAACCAGCTGAAGAAGACCGGAACGTACGACGGCCGAAACGTTGTAATAAATATGGCGGCAAAGATGAGGACGATAGTCCGAATAATATAAATTATGTACTATGTCTTTTGTTGTTTTCTTTCATTGCTTCTATTTTGATTCGTTAGTGATCGTGGTGGGGAGGCTTTTTTTCTTTATCTTATTATTCTTAGAATTTCTTCTTTTTTCTTTCGATTCCTGCATATTTCTTTGGTGATATATTCTGTATTTTTTTAATTTTTAACCTTTTTTCGTATTTATTTTCCAATTTTCCTCCTATGATTTCTATTAATTTGCTTTAGTTTTTTTTTTTTAATTTTCAATTTTTCGTATTTGATTTTTTTTTCTTCCGATTTTGATTTTAACTTCTTTTGTATTTTTATTGTTTACACTCATTCTTCATTTCGCGTCTTTTTTTTTTTTTTTTTTTTTCGTTTGTGATTTTTTGGGTTATTTTTTTTTCTTTACCTATAGACTATATTTCTCTTTCTTACAATTCTATTCCATTCTTTTTATGTTTTATCTGTTGCTTTTTCCTTTTCTTTTTTTAATTCCTTCCGAGTTCTACTCTTTTACATTTTTTCGTTTGATTTTTTTTTCTTCCTTTCATTATTCTTTTTTGTTTTGTTTTCCAAAATTTTATTTTATTTTGCTTTGACATTCTTTTTTTTCTTTCATTTGTTCTTCTTGCAATAATTTTTCCTACTTTATCTTTAAATCTCTTATTTTTTTCTCCTTTTTCTTGCTTTCATTTTCTTCCACGTTTCTTCTTTCTTAGTTGTTCCTTTTCTTTCTTTTTTATTTAATACCCTTTTTTAAAAATTTGGTTTGGTAATTTCCTTACACTTTCTGTCTCTTATTCACACTCTTTTTTCATTCTTTCAGTATCTTCTTTTCTATTTCTATATTCTATATTTCATTTTATCACATTTCTTTTTTTCTGTTTCATTACTTCATTCTAAACTATTATAATTACTTTCATTTTGTTTCTTCAATTTTTTTAAATTTTTCCCTCATATTCTTTCCATTCTTTTTCCTTATTTGTCATTCTTGATTTATTTGTTAATTAGATTCGATTTTTCTGCATCTGGATTTGGTTTTCTTTTTTTTATTTTATTTTTCTTTCATTTTCTTCTTTTTCTTTGTTTTATTTTCGTTTTCATTCTTATTTTCATATTAGTATTTTTTCATTTTATTAATTTTCTTTTTTTTCCTTCTTTCCATTTTCATTCACACTTTTTTTTCTATTAGTGATTAATTCTTTCTTCTTTCTTTAGCTTTTATTTCTTTCCTTGTTTCTTTTCACTTTATTTTCGTTTTATGTCTTTTCTTTATTATCTTTGATTATTATTTTTCTATTTATTCACTAGCTTTTCTTTTAAGGTTGCTCATTTTTTTTTCATTAATAAGTTTTCTTTCTGTCTTAAGTGAACGATGTCACTTCAATGGCACAAACGAGTAAATTAACCTTTGTAAATTCAGTAGGACCAAATTTGGTTAAAACGAAAATATTGCCATGGTAACTAAAATCTAACCAATCAGCAAAAAGAAAGCAACATTTCTAACGAATAAAAATAAGGAAACCAGACAATAAAATAAACAGTTTCCGGTGTCTTCTAAAAAGTGAGAAATAATTTGAAATTTATTAATGTCAACATGCTTCTACTATGATAACAACAATAAATCATTTTTATCACGAGCAGAATTTACATTTTATGCTCAAAACTTCTTGTTTTATAAAGTCTAAAAGATTACATGCAATAAGACTATTAAAGCCCCAGCTTTTAAACAGATATTTCATGCATGAAAATTTTCTTTCATTCAGTCAGTTAATACGAGACACACACTAAGGCAATCATGTATCTTTCGATACATGACTGGCGGGGCAGTTTTTTTCCGCAGTACGTGGTCATTTCTTTCTGCGGTAGACTGCTCGCCAACAAAAGTCTAAAGAAGCCAGTCTGTCTGTCCTGCTACTCAACCCAAGAGTGAGGGGGAGAACAGTTGGAGTTATACCTTTCCGAAATGTAATTTGGTGTAAGCGCATATAACGAACTCGACTGGAATTCGAACTCGGTTCATCGAGTTCTCACGCCGAGCTGATATACATTATACCACAGCGCATTACAATTACGAATTACAATTTTTTTAGGCATTGAGTTTATTAAAGATACCATTTCGCTATTTCGTATTCAAAAACATTTTTCCATAAACATTACCAGCATTTTTATAACATCGGGGGGGGTCATAGGAAAACTTTGCCGGCAAAACTTTATTTCTGCTTAAAACCTAGGATGTAAATATATCGACTTCAGTATATGTACATATATGAGATTATTTTTTTTAAATTTTTTGTTACTCCTTAAAATTGTCTAACGCTTTGTGTTTTACATATTTGACATATTATTCTTAGACAGATAAAAGGACATTGCTACTATGTTTTTTCCAACATTTTCGTTTCATGGCGGTATCACAGAAACATTTCCCGTAGACTGAGTTGAAGTGGATACAGTATTTGTACACTCTTATAAAATTACTATCGTTAAATTATTGTTTGTTCTACTAAATTCGTTCATAGTTAGATAAGGATGCCATTTGCTTGCATGGTTAAGTAATAATAAAAATATATATACAAAATATTACAGTTTCTTTACATTTTTCTTTTTCATTTCTTTCGTTTAACATATCCTTTCTTTTTTTATTATTCATTTTCTTCTTCTGTAGTTTAATCTATGCATCTTGAATTTCATTCCTTCTTTTCCTTTTCTTTTTCCCTGATTATTTTCTGTTTCTTCCCTGTTTCTTCACCCTTTCTATTCTTTCTTTCTTCTTACTTTCACGTTTTTTTCTATTACTTCTTTTTTTTTCGAATTCAGAAATATTTTCCTTCATCATATTTCATTCTTGCAAGTTCTGTCTTTCTTCCTTTCTTTTTATCTTTTTCTTCTTTTTTCTCTCTTCTTTTTTTCCTATCTTCTTTTCTTTCTATCTTCATTTTTTCCTCTTTACATTTCTTCCTATATATTTTGCTTTCTATTTTCTTATCTTTCTATCTACGTTTCTTTCTGTCTTCTTTTCTTCCTATATATTTTGCTTTCTATCTTCTTTACTTTCTGTCTTCTTTTTTTCTATCCACTTTTCTTTCTATATTTCTTTCTTTCATTGTTTTCCTTTTAAGATTTTTACGTTTTCTTTTTATTTCTTTTTTTATTTCTTTTTCGTGCAAGTTTAACATTCGTTAAAAAACAACAAAAACTCTATCAAAAAAGAACTGTTTTTCTCTTTACCAGGCTGTTATTATATATTCCCTCACCAACTTGTTCGATATAATTTCATATTAAATTATTAAAACAGTTTTAAAATTATTAAATAATTTACATGCAAAAATTATTAAAGTAGATTTTTTTTAAATAAAAAATGCTTACGTAGTATATATTAATAGCGGTTTTAAGATATAAACGTTCTTTCACGCGCCATTTTTTGTTTTGTTTTGTTTTAGCGGTTTCTCCTTTTGATGTACCGTGTCCCGTCAGTACGTAGGCGATCATGGCCGTCCACTTTACTCTATCTCTTGTAGCTCTCAATAGGTTTTTTCCCTTTGCTACTTCGCTCAGGCCATATTCTGCCATTCATTTGCTTAAGCCTGCTCGGTCTGTTGTGTGTTACTTTCTCTTGTCTATCTTTCTCGCCCGGTTCTCATTACGTTTTCCAGAAATTTCAACTCCTTCTTCCAAATGTTAAGTATAAGATTCCTCCTTTGTTTTCATCCTCTTTAAAACCTCATCGTTGCTCATATGTTTGGCCCATGATATCCTTAGCATCCTTCTGTAGAACCACACCACTATTGCCTCGAGTCTCTTCTTCATCTTTGAAGAGACCGTCCAACATTCGCTGCCGTAAAAGAGGACCGATACCACGTAGCAGTTCAGTACTCTTTTCTTTGGTACCAACGAAACCCTATTGTCTCATAATACTCAGCCTAACGTTTTCAACGCTTCTTTAGCCATCCCAATGCGTCTTCGGATCTCAGCGTCGCATTTATCGTCCTCTGTCAGAACACTTCCCAGATACTTAAATTTCCGCACCCAGTTGATTTTAGTTTCCTCGACCTGTTATCACATTTTGGGTACATCTTTTTACTAATGACCATGCATTCTGTCTCCCTGTAAGTTATGCTTAGTCCCTTCTCCCTTCTCCTGTAGGAGTTTTTGTAATTTCCTTTCCGTCATCTGCATATCTTATATTGTTAAGATTATGGCTGTCAATGATTAATCCTGGTAGGATTTCTAGTTCTGTCAGATTGTTTCGCTGGGTTACGCCCTTTTTTTATTTTTGTCTATCTGCTGAACTCATTTCCTATCCGGAACTAATAATATAATGAAAGTGCTGACTTTTCAAAGAACTTTAAACAAAACTTTGAGATACACTGCCATCAATTCGAGAATGTGTGATTTTTCTTTTATAAACAAAGTAAACCATTACCTGAAATATTGTTGTCCATCATATCCTTAATATCTTTCTGTAGAACCATACGTCCGTTGCCTTTTTGAGGAGACCGTCCAACATTCGCTGCCGTAAAGGAGGACCCATGTCGCGTAGTAGCTTAGTACTCTTCTATTTGTTACCAAAGAAATCACCCTCTCTCGTAATAATCTGCCTAGCTTTTGGAATTCGCCTTTAGCCATCCCATGACGTCTTCGGATATCAGCATCTCATTTGCCTTCCTCGAGTAGTTGCGCATGTTAAACATTGCCTATTCTTTTTTTTCATTGTTTTCTTCGTAATAACTTTTTTGTTCTTTTTTCCTTTGCCTTATATTTTGCTTTTGAATATTTCTACCTTTATTTTTATTCATTATCTATTTTATTATCCATGGCTTTTTTTTCTTTTTTTTCCCTCGGTTTCTTCATTTCATTCTAATCTTTTATTTTTCACCTGAATTAGTTTTAAATCATTTTCTTGATCTTTCTTCTTCTTTCTATACTTCAGCTCTCTTTCATTTTCCATTCAGACATTTTCCTTTCAGTTTCTCAAATAAAATATACATTATTCTATTAGCTATTTTTTCTTCATACACCCATTCATCATATCTCACATTTGTGGGTCGTTGGTGCTTCATATCAACTGCAGCAGCAGCAATGAAGCCTATCGGGCAAGCTAAGTGAATTGATCCTATCCGTCTTTGGACTGGTTTTAAATTGTCCATCTCTTAGACTAGTTGCCCGACCAAAGCAAGTTAGTCTTATAATTTCAACCATACCTATTTTCGTTTGCAATATTCTGTAGGATATCCTTGCAATATACTGTAGGATATCCTACTTATACTAGCAGCATGGCCCGGCGTTGCCAGTGCTTGATTCAAAAATCGTACGACTCATACAACAATCGCTATCACTTGACTTTAAATATTTTTGCCCTTCCTTGCCTTTAAACGAGTGCTCTTTGCCGTGCTGATATTGCTACATGCCTTACTTCTTGCCTATCTCACACTGCGAATGTTTTCTAAGCTCTATACTAAATATTAAATCTGTTACGAAAAAAGAACTTAATAAAATGAACACAAAACGATCAGCTTTAAAAAAAAGGACTCGTAACTGGAAAAACCGAATGAAAAAGGAATGTTAACAACAATTACTTTTTCACACCGAACCCAGTTCTGCGGAATCAGAATCAACGTTGAGTTTAAGCAAGCGAATGAGCCAATTGGAGTAAAGTGCCATGCAGATTTAAATTTTTACCACTTGTGACGAATGCAGCTATCGATTTTTTTTTTTTGCATGCTAGCATGCTAGTTAAAATTCGTGTCAGTCAACTGTTGGCTCTCACGCTGGCCAATAGAATCTTCCTTCCTATTCGTGGCAGCCAGCTATAGGCTCTCACTCTGGCCAGTAGAAAATGGCGGCAAACTCCATGAAAACTCCCGTAGAAGCATTAAGAAATCGATTATTTCCACTATCGATGGGAGTTAGGGAATGCAAAGTCGGTCTTAGCCTTTTCACTAACTTGGAGCGTGTGCATGGAAATTTTGGTGCAAATCCGTTGGAAATTGCGGACGTGCATTCGTTACACACACACACACACACACACACACACTGTCTTTTATAGATAGAAGATGTCTGCCATCGAAAATATGTCAGCTGTATATCTATGTTGTTCATATTGTACCCACAAATAATAAACCCTGGAAGCACTTCTAGTTCGTTTTAGACTGTCTGGATGTATAGGCTAAATAAATTGTTGTTTCATGCGTTTCTCACGAGATTCAATATGAACTGAGCACCAAACATTCTCGACAAGTATTTGAACTCAGCGTATCGCTTCCATTTTCTGCTGTTTCTACATAACGTCAATCTTATATCCCACATTCATCAGTGTCTTCAAATGTTTATTTTTCTGATTCATTTTCTTAATAAATCACCCTGTTTATCTATCAATTTTCTTTTTCTTTCTTTATTATCATTTCTTCACACACCCCCTGAAGCAAATATTCACATCCTGTTTTCAATTATCGCTTGTTGTGTGGATCTTCTGTTTTAACATTATAATTCCTTGTTTGTTGTCTCTTCAGATTTTTTTTTATCCTATTCATTCATTACTCAATATATAGTGACTCGTTTTTGATACTACGTTTTTCTGTTTTCTTTCGTAACTTCTTGTTCTCCAAATGCAATATTTTCTATTCTACGTTATTAGTTTCAGGCTCCAACTTCACAATTTTCTGGCTTGAATGCCCTTTGCTTGTTACTTCCAATAATATGAAGAAAGACATAGCGTTCAGCGATATGTGAACTTAAATGCAAAATCCCAGAAGCTTGTCTTCTGTTGCTGCTGATTTTTTTAAAAAGAAATTTGCTAGTCTATTCCAAACTTTCACGTTATATTTTTGTTTTTCTTTCCTATTAAAGGTCCTGAATTATATGATTTCTGAAATGAATTATTCATATTATTGATTTTTTAGAGAGCCTTTGTAGTTTCTTACTCTTGCTCTTATGGAAAAATTCTAGCGCCTTCAACTTTTAATACACTAACATGAAGAAATAAATTGCTTCCAAAGAAACTTTACTTAAAGTCCTCAGCACCAGGAGTTCGCTTCTCTTTGCTGACGGTTTAACCAAGTGGGCTTCACGGAAAACTAATGGCTACCTCTTTATGCCAAATTTTAACCCCGCAGTGTATATTTTCTAGACACTCACATTTCATAAACTACGCAAAAGTGCTTGATAATATACGATGCAAAAAATTATTAGGTTGTTAAACAAGAATTGACGAATTTTTCGTTGTCACACATGCAATGACGAATGTTTGGTTGTCACACATGAAATGACGCATGTTTTGGTTGTCACGTGAAATAACGCATTATTTGGTTGGTTTTTATCCGATCGTCTAACGAAATGACATCCTTACTAAATAAAATATCTTGACTTATTCCTGACCCATTTTTGTTCCATATAATTATTCTTTCAATATAGTGTTATTCATAAGCTCAATGGAAATGATTACAATGAAACAACGTCGAGTAATCTAAAGTGTATGAATACAAACTGAGAAAAAGAACCATTTTTACACGGAATCGTTACATGCGATGAGAAATGGATAATCTTTGACGACAGTAAGGGAGTAGGCCAGTAGTTAGATGTGAGTGAATCACCAAAACAACACTCAAAACATAAACTTCATCCTAAAATGATAATTTTTACTGTATGGTCGTTCAAAGGCGTTATTTATTATTCATTTTTGCTTCAAGGAAAATATAACATTAACCTCGTACTGTGGAGAAATTGAGTCTATGCAGGAAAATTTGAAAAAGAAACATCCTAAACTTGTGAATCGGAATTGCACAACTTTGCTTAATGACAACGCATGTCCGCACGCTTCTCAAGCAACTGTCCAAAATCTGCATAGCCTGAATTATGAAATTTTGACAAATTCTCCATATTTACCTGAAATCTATCCTATTTTCACTTATGTAAGCATTTTTGAGCTTTTCATATGCACTAAATCATTCTCCAATATAGAAGAAGTAATCGAAACGTTTGAACTGTTTATCATTTCATAGGATGAGAATTTTTTTAAAGATGGGATCAAGAATTTCAAGACAAGTTGGAGAACAGTCATTCATCCACATGGTACCTAATTCAACTCAATAAATTAATTCATCATTTTATAAGATTGTTAATCATTTTCTATAAAGTACATCAATTTATGTGTGACAACCTAATATTTGATATACTTGGTACCATGACTTATTTGGAAAAGATAGAATAATCGAGAATATTTTCTGGAAACAAGCAGACTGCATACGTACAAAAAATAACTTAAGGTAGCACCAAAACATAGAAAGAACCATTAGACATTGATCTGTCTCTTTCATAGATTTATTTAATGTATAGACCCAGACACTCTTAAACGAAACAGTAGTGTTTCTAGTATATCTTATCGGTGGGCACAATATTAACGACGTAAGATCCAAATATATCAACGTTTTGATGCTAGACACAAAAAATAAACTGCAAGAACTCCTACAGAATATCTTAAACGAAAGCGGAAAGAAAAGACTGTCTTTAAATATTAATAATACAGTATCTGTCTATATCTCTGAGATGAGGCATTATGATTATTTATATTATTTACATTATTCGGACTGTTATCCTCATCTTCATTGCCATATTCACAACGTTTCGGCCGTTGTATGCCCCGGCCTTCTTCAGGATCTGTCTATATCTCTGAGATGAGATATTATGATTATTTACATTATTTACATTATTCGGAGTGTTATTTTCATCTCCATTGCTATATTCACAACGTTCTTCTTTAGGATATGTCTATATCTCTGAGATGAGGTATTATGATTATTTACATTATTTACATTATTCGGAGTGTTATTTTCATCTTCATTACTATATTCACAACGTTCTTCTTCAGGATCTGTCTATATCTCCGAGATGAGGTATTATGATTATTTACATTATCTGCATTATTCAGACTGTTATCCTCATCTTTATTGCCATATTCACAACGTTTCGGCCGTTGTATTCCCTGGCCTTCTTCACGATCTATTCTGTATCTCTGAGATGAGCTATTATGATTATTTACATTATTTACATTATTCTGACTGTTATCCTCATCTTCATTACGATATTCACAGCATTTCGGTCGTTGTACGTTCCGCCTTTCTTCAGGTGATTGGAATTTCGAAACGAACCCTTTATTTCGTGAACCTGTGTAGATTGTTATCCTCTTCCGGATATCTGAGTTATTTCCCTTTAGCTCAACTCTACAAGTTTTGGTTCACCACAACTGTGGCCTGGAACTGAAGTCACAACTCTTTGGGTCTAGTCACTGCCTCTAACCGACGTCTTGGGTTAAAGACAGATGGTATTATAGGACAGCCCAATATTCGAGCTTCGAATTGGGGACATCAGAAAAAATAGATATTTAGCTGTGCAATTTTATAAAGACGACGACAAACCTAACATTCTAAATGTACATTTGGATAGCGTAAGATGCCTTCCGAAAGCTAAACTAAGTATTAAGAAATACGACCGAAGAAGTATAAAAAAAGAAATTTATACTATTTTACATTGCTCGGACTGCTGTCCTCATCTATATTGTCCTATTCACGTCGGTTCGACCGTTGTACTCTCCGGTCTTCTTCAGGTGATGTACGTTGTATTTTCTAACCGAACCATTTATTTATAAAGTTCAGTTGAAAATTCTAATTTATACCACCTGAAGAAGGCCGGAGCGAACAACGGCCGAATCTTCCTGAATATAACAATAAAGAATGGAATTTGGCAGCGAACCCTTTATTTATAAAATACGGTTCGAAATTCCAAAGTATATCACATGAAGAAGGCCTGTTCGTACAAGGGCGGAAACGTCGTGAATATGAAAATAAAAGTCAACAGTCCGAATAATGTAAATAGTGTAAATAGTTACAATACCTCATCTCACAAATATAGACAGAAAAAAAATAATGTTGAAATGATTTGCGATACTGTTCCTGGACAATTGCTCGCATATTAAGAGGAGAATAAATGCATAAGACATTATGCTCTTGTGGAGGGTGCTGAGAATATCATAGTCGAAATATGGAAGCATTGAGGAAGTTTTAAGTAAAATTAGAAGAAAAAGGCCACTTACATAGAATTAGAATTAAACTGTTGGAATCTCTGGCGCACATAACGAGGAAAGAGGGCTTGGAGAATTTGACACTCAAATAATATAATGAAATCAAGAGGAATGAACTGAAACATCGAGTAGCATACAAATGAGCTTGTGTAAATAGGTGTAGGAACGGAAACTCATTCATTTGTCGACAGGGGTCGTTGATCGTCGATCCAATGTGAACGATCCTTTTCTTTAGCTGTGTAGTGGCTGTTAGGCGAGAGCCCCTCAAGAATCCAGTCTGTCCAGCTATTTATCCTTTCAATGGGGAGAAGATGAGTCATACCTTCCTCAAGCGTATTAACACGTAAGTTTATGTAATGGATCCGGCTGGAATTCGAAATCTCCGATTCCTGAATCCGAGCCGCTGGGAAACTAGAAGGGAGAGTAATGGTACAGATATTAATTAGAAGCATAAAGTCTAGGAAATTGTGGCGAGCCATACTCACACATGCCCTGAAGCTAGTTAGATAAAGGAGAAAAAGTAAAAAAAAAAAAAAATTAAAGCATATTTCTAAAATTAAGGATCGACATTAATATTTTTTTTCGTGAGTGTTTTCTTATTGCTGACTTTTTATGAATTTTTTAAGTCGTCTGATTTTTCCTTTGTTTTTTATTTCATTTCAATCGCTTTTTTTTTTCACTTCATTTCTTTCTTCAGATTTTTCTTGCCTCCTTTTTTTCTTTATGTTCGTTTTTCCTTCCTTCCTTTTTTTTTAAATGTTTATTTTATTGCTTTGTTTTTTTTTTTTCTGGTTTATTTTATTTCTTTCATTACCTTTCTTTAGATATACATTTGTTTTTTTTTTGTTTTTTTCTCTTCTTTTTGTTTCCACTTACATTCATTTTTCTGTCTGTTCTTCCCTTATTTGTTTTAGTTTAGTTCATCCATTAGATTTACACAACTTTTACAAAATAATTTATTTATTTTCGCTGGCTTGAAATAAATTCTCATTCATGGCATCCCCAGTGACAATTGAACTTTCTACGCCACTGGATTGTTGTTCGAGATGAACTCGTGAACATAACACGGCCGTAGGCGTTTAAGCTTACTTTAGTATGATGTTTCGTCTAACGTAGCACAGAAGGCGTGGAACTCCTGATAATAATCCAACATTCAAAATGAGCAGATCCGTCGATGATATGAGGCTGTTGCATAATTGTAGGCTTTCTTTTTATTTTTTAAACATTTAATTGTTTATCTTTTATCTGCGTTCAAGTACACGATATATTCTTTCTTGTTTTTCTCAAATCTGTTACTCTTCATTGATATTATCCATGACTATGTCTTATATTGTGGCAGAAATAGTGCTTTCCTAAATTTAAATTTACGGCTACGAGCACAATCCTATGGGTAAAGAGAAACTCGTATGGGTTCTACCACGGAATATGTAATCGAGCCGCGCTATATCGTGTCTAATTCGTTACCTCTTCGTCACCGATGCCCGTCGGTATAGTTGGTATGGCGTTTACTTCCTATAGCAACTGTTCGGGTTTCAATTCTCGGTAGTGGATGCGCACTACTGATGTAGTCCCAAACATAGGACGAAACGGCCGTCCAGTTCTTTCTGAATTCTGTTGAAGTTTCTTCTAGACTCGGTCATAAAACGTACATTGTAACCTCCTAGTCACGCCTTCACAAACAACCTTCTTCATTTTGATGCTTGGCGCAACACAGTCTTCAAGTTATATTTAATGTTGTTTCTAACAAGGTTAAATTAGTAAATACCCGAAGAATGAAGTAAATTTAAGAAATACAAGAGGGTAGTTCTCCCTAATTTAATGTTTGGCACAATACAATCTTCTAATTTGACGTTTTACTTTGTAAAGGATAAATATAGTATTAGTGAATATAATGCGTCTCTCTCTCTCTCTCTCTCTCTATATATATATATATATATATATATATATATATATATATATATATAGCAGGACAGACTGGGTTCCATTGAGGGGGGTTGTTTGGGGACCTTGTGGCACGTAGTGCACCAGGTCTCTGTATTCGGCCCTTCAAAAAGTGTAGATGGTCCTGCACGAAACCTTCACCACTATAATCGAATCTCATGTGCCGGTGTCGGACTGTCAGTTTCCTGAAACTGATCTGCTTGACCCTCATACGTCGAACCCGACGGAATCAATAGATATATATATATATATATATATATATATATATATATATATATATATATATATATATATATATATATATATATATATATCAGAAAGCCGCGAACATTTGTTGAGACAGTATAATTCATCATCTGATCAGATGTCAGGGTTAATTGCTATATACTGAAACTGAAGAAACGGAACAAATACCCTGCGATAGTGCGCACCTAATCCAATGACTTTTGGCACGTCAATGTACTTTTTGTACACTTTTCCTTCGTTTTTAAATTTCTTTTTCTTCCTATTTAGTAATGAGGTCTCCTTCCTTAAACACCTTTCTTTCCCCGATCACTTTCATTTCATTTTATCAAATTCCATTTTTATATTTTATTCACATTGTTTCTTTTTTTTTTTGTAATAACAAAAATTTAAAGAAAAACAAGAGTTATCTACTTTAAATTCAATGCACAGATGATTCTCTTCCAAGCAAACACAGACAGAATACTGATATGTACCGTTTCCCTTGTTGATAAATTGCCACCCAGGCCATTAACAAGTCAACTGCTTCATTTACACACAGTGATTGACTAGCAGCTTCACACTGACAGACATTTCCGAAAAGCTTTCGAGCAATTTTCACTGCCGAAACTCGTCAAGGAATCCATTTTTGAAGATTTATTTATTTATTATTTGTATCTTTTTGCCTCCATGTTATTTCTTATTTTTTCGTGTTTTTTTTCTCTCTCTCTCTCTCTCTCTCTCTCTGTCTCTCTCTCTCTTTCTCTCTCTCTCACTCTCTCTCGTTGTCATTTCATTGTTATATGTAATTTTCAGGTTTCCGGAGCATACTGGTCTTCATTGAGTGCGTACACGCATGCGTTTAGCTTAACAAATGTTCGAAAATTTTCTCTGATGATAAATGAGACTGAACAATTTTTAAAGACTCTTATTCTAGTTTTATGTTATAAATTTTATTTTAGTTATAATCCGTACTTGATATAAAGATCAGAAAAAAAAATAACGAAAAGAAATATTTGTTTTCTCAATGTAGAACACAAATGAATGCAACGAAGCATTACAAATAAGGCGAATGAAAAATGAAACGAATGTTTAAGAACAAGACAAAAAATATCTAAGACAAATAGCGATTTTATCTGTAAATGCTGAAGAAATAAGGCGGACCTAGCGTGGTCAGTAATGGAGAGAAAAAAATCTTTTCTGTCCGCTAGTGTTGACGCATTTCCACCATCATTTTAGCGTCTTTCTTTCTAAGCTGAGCTCTTATTGTGTCTCATCCTCATTTCATTTCGTCGTCTATGTCCTTATAGCACGCCATTTTATATCCTTGTCTCTCTTCAATTCTCTGTCTCTCTTGGTTTCTCTATCCTTTGTTTTTTTTATCCTCATCTCCATGTGGTCTATCTCTCTCTCTACTCTAGTCTCCGCTGTCTTTAGTCCATTATCTTTATATTTTCGTTTTATGTATTTATCGTTCTTCTTTTCTCTATCCTTATATATCTTCCTTTCCGAATCTCTCTTCTTGATTTTATCACTAACTCTCTTAATTTCCCCATCGATATCTCTCTTAGTTTCTTTAAACTTATCACGCTTGCTTTTTCTTTCTTTCTTTCTTTCTTTTTTCCTTCTTTCTTTTTTCTTTCTTTCTTAACCTTTATCTCTCTTCCTTCCTTTCTTTCTTTCTTTCTTAACCTTTATCTCTCTTCCTTCCTTTCTATCTTCCTTTCTTTCTTTCTTAACCTTCATCTCTCTTCCTTCCTTCCTTCCTTCCTTCCTTCCTTCCTTAACCTTTATTTCTCTTCTTTCCTTTCTTTCTTTCTTTAACTTTATCTCTCTTCCTTGCTTTCTTTCTTTCTTAATCTTTATCTCCCTTCCTTCTTTTCTTTCTTTCATTCTTTCTTTCTTTCATTCTTTCTTTCTTTCTTAACCTTTATCTCTCTTCCTTTCTTTCTTTCTTTCTTTCTTTTTTAACGTTTATCTCTCTTGGTTCTTTTATTCTAATCCATACCCGTTATTTAAGCCTTATCCGTTTCCCTCATCTACCCTTATCCCTTCGTATACCAAAATCCACATATATCTTCGTTGTATATCTTAACTCATCTGCGTCCCCTATTCTTATGTCTCTAGCTTTTCTCCATCGCCATTCATTCTTCAATCAGTGCCTCTCTTAATTTCATTACCGATACCTCTCTTCGTTTCTTTAAACTTATCATTCTTTCTTTCTCTATTCCTTGTTTCTCTTTGTTTCGTTATCAATTTGCGCTTTGTATCCTTACCCTATCGTTGTCTCTCTTAATTTCATTATTGTTTACCTACAATTTTCATACTTGCTTTCTCTATCCTTAACCCTCTTTGCTTCTTTATATTTATCTATTTTCGTTAGCATATTTACCTTTCTTTATTCTTCTATCCTTGTCTCTGTTAATTTAATTGTCGATACCTCTCAACGTTTCTCTAAATTTATCATTTTTCCTTTCTCTATCCTTATCTCTCTTTGCTTCATTATCCTTGTCTCTTTTCGTATTGTATCCTTCCATTCCCTATCCTAATCTTTCTATACATATGCATCACGTTTCTTTCCTGTATCTTTATCTGAGTTTATTCCACACTCTCTATATTTGTTTGTTTCTATCCTTCTCTTTCCCTTTCTCTATCCTTATACATCTGTTATGGTGAAACACACCTATTCTATAGTTAATAGACTCTCCCAACTAATATAATTAGGAGTAGTAAGAAGAACGAGGGTTAGTCGATGTCGGACGACAGTCGAACTCTCTGCCAGAAGGCAGAGAGGAACCCGGACGAGGCGAGGCCGAAGGACAGAGTTTCGTCCGGGGAGGTAGACAGACCCGATCCTGTTTATGCTGGGTCTACGGGGATATTTTGGCCGAGCCTACGGGATCGGGAACTCCACATTAAATTCGGCCTTGTGTCACATGTGACTGCGTGGGACAGCTACTAAATAGCGTCGATGTCGGACGACAGTAGTCGATAGTTAGCCGAATACGAAAGTAGTCAGCGACCACAACAAGATTACTCTGCATAATACCTATCATATCAAGTTCCTAACGTTTTGTACGTCGAACTATTTAGGACCGATTTAGTACAAATACAAGTCTCCACTGCGAAAATAACTCCACAACAACATCTTACTTTCTCCATTAATATTTCTCATCATTTATCTCACGTACTCTTTTATATTTCAGTGTTAATCCACCATCTCTATCCTTTTTTCTCTCCTAATACATACACACTATCTATTCACTGTCTATGTAAGTCAAAGCATGTTGTGTAAAAGGACGGTATAAATAAAACATATCTACTTACGTCAGTGATATTATTCACATTTTATATTTAAATTATATATATATATATATATATATATATATATATATATTTGCCTAATTAATAGTATTCTTAACTTTTTCTTGAGAGAGATTCGTCTTTTCATGTTCCATTTTTGTAAAAGTCATCGTCCTTTTTTATAAAAAAAAATATACAGCCACCTGCTCTCACCAAGATTATCAATATATTACAATTTTCAAAAAGAAATATACGAATATACATGCACATTACTTATACGTCTTTTATTCGTCTCTCCTTCTCTCCTCCTCTCTCTCTCCCTTTTAACTACACGTGTATTTCTCTATGCTACTCACTTACTTTGCTAGCATATCCTTGTATTCTACACTCTTTATTAATAGTATTTGCTATTTACATATAAGACAATCAACATTACGCAAAGACGTTTCACTTGTATTTTTTAAATTTTTCTCTGGACTCTATACATTCGCTTTCACTTCCTCCCCTTTCTCTCTCTCTCTCTCTTTCTCTCTTTCTCACACCCTTTCTCTTTCCTACCAAAATACCTTATATATATCAATATCTGTTCAACTCAAATTTAATTTTATTATGGTAAATCTGTTTTCGATTTTAATTGCAATTTATATGAAGGTAATTTTACCCCATTCCCACAAATAATTAACATATCCTGTGCAATCTTTCATATTATCTCTCATTGATACCTATCTCTCTCTCCACTTCAGTACTCTCTCTCTCTCTCTCTTGCTCGCTCGCTCGGTCGCGCGTGCCAGTCTTTTGTCTTTTATGACGTGTCACTTATTAATCATAAATTATCACTTTCATTTTAATTCGGCATTAGTCACTTTCTTATCGCCGTAACGAAGCTTTCCCACTAACATTTCTATAAATATTTTCATCGTAACTATTCTGATGAGCTTTTCTCTTTGGCACATAGACTTTACGAACTTAAGTGGAGTAGCAGATTGACAGTTAACTCACATCATGTTGTAATTGAAAATGACAGTAACAGTTGATTTTCTCGAAATTTTCACTTGTGGAACTCTCTTGACGTTTCTTCTCAACTAAATTCTTAAAAACTTTTAATGTAATATAATTCACCACCTTCTGTTTTCTTGATTCCTATTCCTTTATTGTTCTCTCGCCTTAATATTTTTTCTCGGACGATGTCATTCCCAGTAACAATTTCGTTTTAGTATCGACTTACTTGGGATGAAAAGATGAAAACAAGTTTCGACAAGGAACAACCTTTTAAATCATCATTTTTCACTATTTGTTTCTTTCCTTTTCAATGTTTTTATCTTTGTTTTATACTATTTCAAAGGAGTTAGTTTCAAAACGTACCTTTTGTACATATGTCTGTCACCGAAATCCTAAAATACTAACGAGTTACTTTCTAATTCAACCAAGTTCTTCGTTAAATTCATACTCAAATTTTTAAGTATATATATATATATATATATATATATATACACACATATATATATATATATATATATTAATGCATATATATATATGTGTGTGTATATATTAAATTAAAATTTCATTACTTATTTTTAATAGGATCCCCTCGTAAGTTTCTTAGTATCTTTATCAAATGAAGAAAAAAAATTACAACATTGATAGGAAATTTGTCTATTACCAGAGGATTCTATTAAAAATAAGTACACAAAAACTTGTCTAAATTATTTAATAAGACATATCGTAAGGAAACCATGCTGCCAAAATATACGCTATACACATATATATATATATATATATATATATATAGAAGGTACTCCGTAAAAACGAGTAATGACATTGCCGAAAGCGCATTGATCAATAATAATTACTACTACTTCTATACAACAGTACCCAGAATTAATACTATTCCTATACAACACAGCCTTAAATTACTAGTACTGCTATAGAACACAGCTTAGGACAGAAACACAAAAAATATACAAATAACGATCCTCTTTAAAATGACTAATGAATTTGGACAATAATCACTACAGAGATTTTCTACGCCCTCTTAATCCTCATCAAATAAAAAATGCATGAACATTTATACTGAATAATTATACTGAGTAAAATACTTATAAATATTTCCTCGCCCGTCATTTTAATTGAAATATATATAAAGGAAAGTTTGCTGAACATAAATTGAATAACCCCAGTATCTATACTGTGTTATAGCGCAATTCAATTCTTCATCTGAATTAATTATATTAATTTCAATCAAGCACTGATTCAAGATTACTGTTGTCTCTCTATGTGTAGGCATCTCTCTCTCTCTCTCTCTCTCTCTATCTATCTATCTATCTATCTATTTATCTATCTATCTCACTCTCTTCTCCAAATTTGATGCTGTCACGGATGTTGGACTTTGTTATATTTTTCTTCAGAATTTGTATTACTACGACTTTCATCTCAAATAGGTAGTTCTGCATCATACTTACAATGATATTTCATACTTTCTTACTTCATCATTGCTTTTATATTGTCTGTCTCTCTATTCCACCAGTAATCTGACGTCTAAATTCTTTCCTATATTTGTTAATTCAGCTAAACTCCCCTTCCACTGTCTATCTATAGCTCTCTCACACGTTTTTTTTTATTATTTTTTTTTTATTTTGTGCATCAATCATCAGAAATGGCGCATCACACTATTCTGAGACTGGTGATCCAGCCTCGCTTTTTCTACATTTGACAATCCCCCATGCCACATAAATACCGTCGAATCATCTTCATTTCCTTCTTATTCACTTGACGGAAGTTCCATCCGGACAACTTCTCTAAAAAAAAATCGCTCCATTTTTAAACAGACGTTCGAGAATATGATACCCCAATCACTGCAATCTTAAATTCTTCAAGTCTCAGATCAAATGTTATTTGTAGGCTGACCAAGATACTCTCATGGAATGTGATCAAATTTTCGATCCCATTCATGATGAAACACTAATTCTTTTGTTAATGACGTCGTCATCACTGCAAACCAGGGTCATAGCCAAGAAACAATGCAGTTATTAATTAGTAGATTTTTAATTAATGCATGCAAGATTTTACAGCTCTAGCATCACTCTTTCATAGACAGCCGATAAAATTCTAATCCCACCCTCGGACATTTAACATTTCTTTTTTCTCTACGTCGAGTGGATCTTGTGTCATGCATTGAATAAATATTATTAAAGGAAACCTTCTGTCTAAATCATAGTTATTATTTTCCCTTTCGTTCTAACTTGAAGTCTACATGTATGTCCCTACTAACATCAATTATGTTTAGTTTGTATTTGTGTTTATTTTAAGTTTATTATTGGGTTCATTTCCCTCCCCTCTCATTTTATCATTATTAGAATTGTATATATATATATATCATCATTAAAATTTTTATGGCATGGGGCGCGATTTTGGGAGGTCTCCCTTGAGAGCACGTGGTATTATGATGGTTGAAGAATTGTTTGGTGATGGACGAGTTCTTTTGGTGAATGATTAAAATGTAATGTACGAATGGGTCGCGAATCTGATTAGCTAGGTATAAGATAGTTAGTGTTGACCAGCCTCTACCCTCCCCTTTATTGGCCCCGTGCCACAATTTGTACTTTTTGTACGAATAAATATCAGTCTTCATGTATGATTGTCTTAATAACAAACTTTTTGTCTCTTTCTCTCTTTTTACCCTCTCTTTCTCAGTGTTCTCTTACTTCATACTTATATATATATATATATATATATATATATATATATATATATATATATATATATAACCGTATATATATATATATATATATATATATATATAGCAAACGTTTTGGCGTTTGGCTACATCATGTATATAATACATTAGAAGATTCCTTTTCTCTGGCATGGGCCAATAGGGGTAGAGTCTCTGACGGATGCAAAATCGGTCGAGTTTCGATCCTGGCTTGAAGCAATCGGATGTCTAGGCACTGATGAGCTGTGATACAGAATGAGAAATCGGGAAGCTGATTTCTAATTCCGGTCGTGTTCGATACATTCGCTTACGCACAAATACTGGAAAAACATGGAAAAAGCATTATTATCCTCAAAAGAAATGCTAATCCAATATTTACTTGCAAAAATTATTCTTGCAATCCAAAATATGATTTTTTTTAATAACCTATAAAGAGTTGATAAACCGTAAAAAAGTGGTCAATAAAAATTGCCTTGAATAGTAAGCACACTTTTCATTCCCATGCAGTCTTGCTCATAATCTGCCATCTTTTATTTAGTATTCAGTACATATTTCAGTTTCTCTTCACACTATGAAATAAAATATTTGTCCAAATCTAAACGAATATTATCAAACATTTTTCTCTCTCTTTCTCATTCTCTCTCCCTTTTTCATTCTCTCTCTCTTTCTCTTTTTATTAAAATACGCGTGTTTGTCTATATGTGTGTGCTTGTGCGTATGTGTGTTTTACAATGTGTCTATGTCTTCCACCTGCTTCAAGTCATCTTTAACTTTCTGTTATCATTTATGTTTCTAATCTCAATCTCCTTTTCACGTTTACTTCATTTATTTCGGTACTTTTTATTGATACATTTTTTCTGCTTTTGCCAACGCATGAATATCTTTTTTTTTTCTCTCTATTTACCTTAAATCCTAAATCCGAGATGTTTCATTTCTTTCTGTCCTAATATAAAAAAGATAATTAAAATGGCATTAAGAAACTAAAACACTCTCCATTTTCTAACTGTTTCTCTTTATTTCACTAATATTTTATTCTTGTTTCGTTTTCTCTTTCAGGCTTCAATTCCATGTTTTTCTTCGACTTCTTTGTAAATGTCTTAATTTCAATATTTCTTTCTTTCCGCCTTTTATAATTCAAATGTTTTTCTCTTCTTTAATTCCTACCTTTCTTATTCTGCTCTTCATTTGTCTATTTATCTATTCTTTATCTGTTTTTTTTTTTTACCATTATTCATCCTAATTCCATGATACCATTTTTCTTTTAGCATCCCCTTCTAAAAAAAAATTCCTCATTTTGTTTCTTCCGTTTTATGGTTTATTTTTCTCTTTTATTTATATTATTTCGTTCCGTTCCATTTTTCCTTCTGTCTTTTCATTCATCTCACTTTCATATTGTCTTCTTTATCTCTTTCTCTTTCATCTACGTAATGATTTATTTATTTCTTTTAAAGTCAGTATTCCTTTCTAATTTTGTTCATTTTTACTTTGTTTCACTGATTTTTATTTTTCCATCTTTTTTTGCTTTCATTCTAATTTTTCTTTCACGAAGGATCTTATTTAATTTTCTATTTCTTATTTTATTTATTTTTATCTTCTTTAATTCTTTCTCTTTTTCTTTCACGCATCCATTCTTTTGGGCCTGTTCCTTCCTAATTCTTTTTTCTTTTTCTTTCTTTCTTTCTTTCTTTCTTTCTTTCTTTCTTTCTTTCTTTCTTTCTTTCTTTCACTCATGTATTTCTATATGTCATATATCTCGCTTTTTTATCCTTCTTGATTATACCTTACCCTCTCTTTCCCAAACTTCTCTTATTTCACTCTCTTGATTTATTATTCGTTCTTTTTTCTCTCTACTGTCCTCGTATATCTTCTTTATTTGTCT
>CAHIKZ030005329.1:1560000-1570000 GCA_903632075.3 Acanthosepion pharaonis | reverse complement strand
GTGCTCAACATCTGAGATAGAGCGTGTGTAAATATAAAAGTGAACATTGAAATCAACACTTTGAGGCGACAGGCTGTTTAATGCTAGACGCAGTCGTGGCCTGATGATTGCGGCTAGTATGAAATAGTCTGTAGCCTCTAAGTGTTGACTTCAATGTTCACTTTTACATATATATATATGAGATTTGGATTTAACCTGAATATTTTCTAAATCTCTTGTAAAGTTTGCTAACAGCAGCTCTGAAATCCGAGCTTCTGGCATAAAAGCTATGTTTTCATATATATGTGACGAAAATAAGATTGAATTGACAAATGTAATTCTGAATGGACAAATGAAATTCAGAATGAAAATATGATTGGGGGAATATTATAAAAACAAAGACAACAAAAAAAAGTACCAATGAAGAAATGTGTCAGTGAAGTGAAAAAGGCAACTGCAGAAGGAGAGACAGCAAACGAATTATGTAAAAATGGAAACAATGCCATAGAAAATTAAGTTAGCGTCGAAATTAGATTTTTAATGTATGCGTGAGATGCAGAAAGAAATCGAATCAAAATTTCGCCGATCAATCAAATATTGCAAAGGAATATTAAAAAAATATAAAAAATTTGATCACTGTAAATGGTTTTGGGCAATTGCTTTTTAAAGGCTTCATTTCCTCCATCGAAGGAATGTGTTATTACAAGATTCAAACAGATGTATACTTTTTGTGTTATTCAAATACAAGTCGACAGTTTCTTCTTCTTCTTCTTCTTCTTCTTCTTCTTATTATTATTATTATTATTATTATTATTATTATTATTATTTCATTGTATTTCGGATTTATATGTGCATTTTTGGGTCCCTACCAGAGACCAAAGTTCAGAAATAGCTTCATGATATTTTTCACTGAGCATTTTCAAATTAAAAAATAAAACATTTGAATTAAATTGAATTAAAGTACCAAGCTCTGTTTTTTAGTTAGTTATTCAAAAAAAAGAAATTCGCTTGAAGATGGAACAGAGCTTGGTATTTAATTCAATTTAATTCAAATAATTATATTGAAGTTTTCGGCTATTGTTTTGAAATATGAGAACTCTTATGTAGCGATGGAATCATATTTTTAAATAAATAATTATATCTCGGCCCTACTTTTGTATCAAGCACTGTTTTTTTAAAAATAATAACAAAAATACAAGTTCTTTCCTATTTTCTATATATTTTCACACACACACACACACACACACACACACACACACACACACACACACACACATACACATATATATATATATATATATATATATATATATATATATATATATATATTCTTTTGTATTTTATTTCCGGGTACATATGCAAGTCCGCCATTTTTGTTGTGGGATAAACATTTTAGGAGACAAGTATTTCCCAATTCATCCAAAAACGTATATACTTCCCTAACAGCATTTTTTTAGTTGAGTTTGGCGCCATGCTTTGCATACATATGAAAGTAGTGATTCGATAAAAGATATTTAGGAACAAAATTCGAATTTTGGGCAAATATTTTTTTTATTTTGTAACAACTTATTCTACTATGTTAAACTCCGCTTAGTACTGCGTATTCTATGTTCAATTTTCATATTTCCTATACTAAGCTTAACATTAGTACCTTTTTTTTACAGGAGGCATATATTTATACATTGCCTTGCTCTAGGTTTCATCCGGTAAGTGATTATACTAAACTGAATGCAAAAGATAATAATATGCCGCAGATTCCGGAGGCTGAGGCAGGATATCCATCTCTTGGTAAGAATTCCTCCTGGGCGTGGCATGCTAACAATGATGGTTTGTCTAAGTTTGGGATAGGAGGTCAAAACGGAACGAAGTCAGCAGAGGGCCGCAGGAATTTTGAAGTGTCGGTACGTTACTCACATTCAGGTACGAAAGACGGGAAAAGGCCACACGTGGAGGAATGCTAAACCAACGAACGGCATGCGTTACCTTGAGGTTCTTCCTACAGCTGCCTCATAGAATTCATGCTGCAAAGTCTGTTTCCCTCCTAGAATAGAACGAGTAAGTAAAAGAAACCGTCTTTCATTGCTACAATCTATGCAGTAGTGTCGGGAGTCCAGTGACGACACGGAAACGTAAATAATAATAAATAAATTATTAATGCAAACATCAATAACAGATGCGTAGATCAATAGTTCCAGTTGTAGTTGGAGCCCTTGGTTTCATTGGAAACGTTTACTATAGACGCATAGAAGGGATTCCTTGTAGCTCAAGAATAAACTGTACTCACAACTACAACTCACACTTAGCGAAGGGCCTTATCGATCAGTGTGATATTAGTTTTTTGGGGATTTTTATCAGTGGGAAATGACTTGATGCCATTTCTGACTCGGGTTGTGACCCTGAAATAAATAAGTATATAAGATGAAATAAATATAATAATAATAATAATAATAATAATAGTAGTAGTAGTAATAATTATATTAATGCAAATATCAATAACAGATGCGGACATCAATAATTCCACTTGTAGTTTGAGCTATTGGTTTCATTGGAAACGTTTCCCATAGACTCATAGAAGGAATTCCTGGTAGCCCAAGAATAAACTGTACTCAGAACTACAGCTCACACTTAGCGAAGGGCTTTATCGATCAGTGTGATCTTAGTTTTTTTGTTTTGTTGTTTTTTTGGTGGTGGTGGGTATCAGTGGGAAATGACTTGATGTCATTTCAGACTCTTGTTATGACCCTCAAATAAATAAGTATATAAGATAAAACAAAGAACATAATAATAATAATAATAATAATAATTATAAAGGAGACGATTGTTGTTGTTTTTTTTAAAGATGAGGAAGTCACATAAGGTTAACTGTGATTGCCCTGCGTTATCCGACCTGAACGGATTTCTAACTGTCCCCACCCGCATGATTATATGCTACTTTTTACCCAATATCGCTCATCCTACCGCACACATTTAAATATTACTCATGTGCCTGGTATATATTTCAACCCAGCATGATATTTTTAGAATATTGCTCTCTAAATCAACGATACAACAACAGTAATAATAATTTACACAGAAGCAGTAAAGATATTGACATCTCTTTTAATGGTAGTCCGCAAGTTTTCTAGTCGATTAGTATATGGAAATCATGGCGTTATTCTATTTATCTGGTGCCTGTGAAAATATGTTTGAACATTTTCTTGTTTTACATGAATGTACGTTTTAGTTAAAAGCTTCTTTTTTGTGACATGTACCATTTACAATTATGATTAGTATATTTATTTGAAGTTGTATATATATTATTTTTTATTATTGCTTTCAAATTTCTCACAGTTAACGTGTTTTTCTTTATTAGTATTTATTTGCTTTTGTAAAACTAATCTGAATATCGTTTGTTTATTTTTACTTTCTGTTTTTTTCTTTGCTTAAAGTTTATATTTATCAACGTTGCCTTTTCTATTCTCGTTCATTTTTATCAATTGATCTTTTTGGTGTTAGTATTTTCTCTCGATATTGCAAAAAGAAAACAGACCTCCGGAGAAAACGACGAGACCAGTCCGTCATTAACGAAAGAGGAAGTTGAGTTGGCAGTAAGGAGCTTGAAATCTGGCAAGCCATCCGGAGTGGATAATATTCCCTCTGAACAGATAAGACGTGGAGGTGAAGAAACAGCCCTATAACAGAAGATTTGGGAACAGAAAAGCCGCCTAACGAGTGGATTCAATCATTGGTGATACCGCTGCCAAAGAAAGAAAGCCTCAGGCGGTGTCGAAATTATACGACAATGAGCCTGATTATTCTTCCCAGTAAAGTTCTGCTCCGTATCATTTTGAATGGTTTGAAATCCAAGTCTAAAGAACTGCTATCAGAGGAACAAACAAGTTTTAGAATTGGACGAAGTACAATAGAACAGGCCGTCAATTGTAGGGTCCTCGGAGAGAAAAAGCTACAACATCAGAAGGACGTCTTCCACAAATTTCAAGTTATCATTTGAACGTTGATATAATGGAATATGCATACACCTGTGTTCCCCTCATTGGAATATGATTAGCTGGTGTCCATCATAAATACCGAAGGATATGTAGGAGAGTCGACGAGCCTTAGTCTGGGAGCTAAGTCTATAACGACGCCCATTGGACTACGCCATTGATCTACACTTCTTACCTGCGAATACGACGCGTATCAGTCGATTATTGCTACCATATTCGACTTGGTTATAGTAGCCAAGACTACTTAGCTACTTCGTTCAAATATATCCCTTTCCGGGACATATCAATCGTATATGGCATGACCATCCTTGAGAAAACCTTAGGGATTTCAGTGAAGATAACGGAATTATCCAAGTCAACCAGATCCTATATAAAGGTGCCACCAGAGCAGTTCTTCTCAGAAAACAAATGGGAGAATTCTTCCATTTATCTGTCGGCGTGAGACAGAAAATTCGTACTTTCCCCCACAATGTTCAACCTATTTCTAAAAAGAATCATGCAAGAAACACTGAACGACCATAATCCATTAATCTCTGACGGTGGTAGACCCGTATTTAACCTAGGCAGGTAGTAACAGTGAGCTCCAGGACTTGACCAACAGACTTTATGAAAGAGCAGGAGCATATTAAATGGAGGTCATCTCCCAGAAATGGAAAGTAATCGTGAATAGCACAAAAAGTAACACTTGCCGTGGAAATTACCATGAACGGGAATTCATTGGAGGAATTGTTCAGTTTCAAATAATTAGAAGCAGTTATGTATAAAGATGGTACCTGTAACTTGACAATCTGCGCAAGGGTTGCCGCAGCCATGGCAGCGATCACAAAATTGTCAAGAATATGGAGGAGCAAAATCAGCTTTCAAAAGAAGTACAGACTGTACTAATAATCGCTGGTAGACTCCATTACTCTATATGGATATGAATCGTTAACACTGTTGGCAGAAACAGAGAGAAGGACTCAAGCGTTTGAGATGAAATGCACGAGAAAGCATATTGGCTTCATCTATTGGGAACATAACACCAATGAGTTTATGCGGAAATAGGGCTGAAAGATTTGTCGGCCAGGAGGAGCCTCTTCTCGTTGCCGCCAAACTGAGAATAATGACTGTGCTTGGTTTGGACAAGTTACAAGTCTCGGCATCCTGTACAAGACCATCATGCAAAGCAATGTTTAATAAGGACGTATGGTACCACAGGTTTCTACTGTTTCTGCTGTGGTTCCCATATCTAAGAGGTTTACCGAATTAAAATCGTTGTCAATTGCACAGCAGCGTTTCCTTCTCCTAGGCTAAAGATTCCAGGCTGCATTGTTATTTATTCCAAATAACTGGAGAGAGAGAGAGAGAAGAAATGGAATCATACTTTTTCCAAAAGGTTTTTGCGGGTAAATGAATGTAACGTACTTGACGGGAATTCGAACTCGGCTCTTCGATTTCACAGTCAGGAGACCACCCGTACATTCATTACTTAAATCGGATGAATTATCAAGACCATTTCTGGAATAATGAATAGACTTGCTATCACTTGATCTATAATGAACGCCACCAATTATTTCTAATGTGAAAAATCAATGAGCACAAAAAATAATAATACGAAGGGAAAGCGAATAAACGTGCGGAAAATGGCGCGCTCGTGGACAGCTTTGAAATTTGAAACAATGTTTTGTTTAGACTGAATAATTCTTTAATTAATAAGATTATTACCCTTCAAAAGCATCCTTTCAAAGTTTGATCATCACTCAGATCCAGCATTTTTATTAGATTAAGGCAGGTCTTTTTAAAAAGAAAATACAAAATTTTCGCTTGAATTATAAATCGCTTCAATAATAGAATTACATGAGATATCGGCCATAATGTTAAATATTTTGCCAAAGAGCCTGAATTTGGCACTAACTTGAGTCTTCCATGGTGTAAAATATATTTTCCTGTTGTTTTGGTGTGAGTTTCAGAAAATTCTGCAATAATTTGGTATACAGAATTAAAGCTATTATGTTACTTCTAAACCTAGAAAATAGATAACAAGATGAAATGAAGAACAAAAGAAGCAGGAAATTGTATGCGTAGGATAAAAGTGAATATGTGTTCTGTAAGTCATTTGAATATAACGTTCTATAACATTATATTATTCATAAAATTTATTAGGATCACAAGAATAAAAACAATTTACTCAGAAGAAAATGCATTGAAAGTGCGCTAATATCGTAATTCTCGTCAATAAACCTAAATATAGCACTATACATAATATCACCAATCATCGCAAAATTAAAACAAAATCCTGCGCACAGACGCGCGGCAGCGCGAAAACACATGCACCCGCGTACGCGCGCATACACACATATATAAGTGGACACTCAGGTAAAACACGAGTGGCGAGTGCCTGGTTGATGATTGAATGCAATCTTCAGTCCATAAGTGTTGTGAAGTGGATCGACTATTTATATATGCTGATCAATGGTGCATTATGGGTATTATCATAACGGTTATTGGCTATGCGGCAACGGTTTTATTTACTTATATAAACTGGGTGCGATGGGTAAATTGTCAAAATTTTATATTTTTAATTTTTTTGATTCTGTCCACTGTGGAATATAGTCAGTTGCGTACTGTTTATGAAAAAAAAGATTACCATGACGCAATTCACTCTGCTAGAAATTTAGAAAATTTGGTACTGCTTGGTATTCGCGCTGGAAGCCCTAATACGAACATATCAGAGTCTTTTGTCAATCTGTTGACAGTACAGAGGATTCGGAAAGAGTTGAATGTGTCTAATGGTGATTACGAAGGTGTTTGGGGTGATCACTAGTGATACCGAAGTTATGCCTCCATTCATCTTTCCACAGAGCCTCAGACAAAACAGGGAGACCTACATTAGGTATCTTGAGAGAGTGGCTGCTGGAAATCGTATGGCTGGCACGAGGACTCTAAACCATGTCAAACAAGGAGGAGAACACAGTCATGCCTGTCAGACAATTACTGCAACCACAATATCCCTTACACCTGGCCATGTAACTCCACAGACTGCCACACCTTTTGTTATGTGTGGGGCGTAGTTTTGCGAGAGACTAACAAAATGGCTTATAACACCAAAGATGAACTGACAGCAAGGATTACGGCAGCATTGCTAACTAAACAAGGGGATCGCCCAAAAGAGTTGCTGGAGATTCTGGAGTCTCTGAAAGACATGATTGAAGCTAATGGCGATTTCATTAAATAAATTTACTCTTTCGTATGTCTATATATTTTCGTGTGTTTGCAAAATAAAACATTCTTTTAAATTTAGATACGTGCACACAACCCACACATTCAGTTAAATATAAAAATAAGATCATCCTTGATAATGGCTAGATGTATAGTCAAAAGATCTCGGGAATGTAGAATATTTGTACAATTTTTACACAATTTATGTCCAGAAATAAAATACTTCTACGAACAAAAGAAAAATTAAAGAGAAAGCTTAATCACAGTCGTCTTTAACGGAACATGTATAAAAGAGTGATTGCTGCCTAAATACACAATTATATGTATATATAAAGGTGTGTCTGATCGCATAATGGCATTAACCCTCAATCTGGAGTGCAACACTCGTGTGACGATGGTTAGCTGCTACGCGCCAACCTTAGATATTTCAGATGAAGAAAAAGATGATTTTTACAATCTCCTTCGGGATGTCATCTCCAAAGTCCAACATAAGGATAAATTAGTCCTTACAGGTGATTTCAATGCTCGTGTTAGCAGTGATTATCTCTCTTGGAAGGGCGTTTTAGGTCGTTTAGTATTGGTCGTGTGAATTCGAATGGATTACGATGTCTCACTATCTGCAAGGAATTTGACTTTAGTATTACTAATACCTTCTACCAGCAACCCAGTTGTTGTTAGACCACGTGGATGCATCCTCGTTCGAAAGAATGGCATTTGATCGACTACGTCATCACCAAAAGATGGGACATAGAAGATTTTAAGATAACGCATTCATTCCCCACATCATGTTACCTGTCAGATCATGCTGTACTTTTGAGTAAAGCTACACTGCATCTGCAAAACCGAAGGATTATGAAATCTACAGTGCCCAAGCGCATTAACGTACTGCCTCTTAAATTGACTGAAACAAAAATTGAGTTCTGATAAACTTGATTCTGCCCTTGATTCTGTAAACATTACCAATGATATCGAATTATCTTGGAAGACTCTGCGTGATGCAACATATTCTACATCCTTGGAGGTTCTCGGCCTGCCACATCGTAAACATCAAGACTGCTTTGATGACAATAATACATTATTTCAGCAGCTTATAGATCAATTGCACTCTTCTCATAAATCATGGATTGAGGAAAAGAACTCGTCCGATAAGAGGATCGCTTACAAGAAGTGCAAAATCAGGTTCAACGAGCTTTCAGAGCCATGAAAGAGCGTTGGTGATCTGAAAAGGCCACTGAACTCCAAGAAGCTTCTGATAGAAAGGATCTAAAAGCTTTCTATGCCCCAATCTCTACATCGCTGGAAAGAGCATTTCGAAACTGTGTTAAACACCACTTCGGTTACTGATGAGGAAGCTAGCACATCAATTGAACAAAATCCTGAAATTCTGGAGTTGTCTTTTGAACCTACTTATCAAGAGGTAATTGACTCCATCAAACAAATCTCATGAGGAAAATCACATACTTCTAAGGATCCTATTCCACCCGAAGTGTGGAGATATGGAAGGTAGGTTGTGTCCCACAGGAATATAAAGACGCCTATATAAAACACCTCTAGGTGTATCTGTGATAATCATCGGGGGATATCACGATTTTCTATTGCAGGCAAAATCCTATCTAGAGTGATTCTAAACCGAATCAATATACACCTTGTTGACGACATCTATCCTGAATCGCAGTGTGGTTTTCGGTCGGGTCGTGGCACAATTGACATGATATTTTTTCTTCGTCAAGTTGCAAAGAATGTTCTCGAGAAAAACCAGGAGTTCTACATGATGTTTGTGGACTTGACGAAGGCCCTTGACACTGTGAATCGAGAGGCTCTTTGGCAAGTGCTGAGGAAGCTCGGCATCCCTGAAAACATGCTAAAGGTCATCATCTCCTTTCATGAAGGAATGAAAGCTAATATCGTGCCTGATGGTATAGTGTCAGAATCCTTTGTTGTCACAAATGTCACCAAGCAAGGTTGTGTCATGGCCAGGTTCTTTTTTCCCTTTTCTTCTCAGTAATGCTGAAATATGCATTTGCAGACATAGAAAGTGGCGTCAAGTTTCAGTATCGAACAACTGGTGGTCTCTTCAATCATCAGCGCTTCAGAGCCAAGACCCACCTTTGTATGCAAATTATTCGTGATTTGTTGTTTGATGATGATGCTGCTCTTGTAGCGACATCCTTTGAGGAGGCCCAACATCTAAGAAATCGTTTCTCTGTTGCATGTAAATCCTTTGGTCTTACACTTAGCATAAAGAAAACTGAAGTAGTGCGCCAACCTTGTCCTATTCCGAAGCAATAATGTGGTGAGAAACAAAAACCACAAGTCTACAAATTTCCAGAAAGACCATTGAAAGTAGAAGACAAAGCCCTTAACTATCTAAAGTCTTTCACCTATCTTGGTAGCAAAGTCAATTAGTGGAACTTTAGATGATGAAATCATGCATCGGATTGCTAAGGCTACCAGTGCTTTCGGCAAACTTCGCCATCGCTTGTGGAATGAGCGGGGTATTTGACTGGATACGAAAATTCGCATTGTTGTACTTCCCATCCTTTTGTACGGCTCAGAGTCGTGGACTCTATACAGGTACAATATATGCCAGCTAGATGTTTTCCATAAAAGCTGCGTGCAATCTGTGGATTTAACCTTCTGTTTAACAGGTGTAATATTGGAGGAGTCAGTTACGGTGGACTGGTCATGCATTGAGAATGTCTGATGACAAGATAGCTAAGAACCTAATGTACATCCAGTTAGATCAAGGCTACAGATATGTAGGACGCCCATTGCTAAGATACAAAGACAAGCTGAAAAGCAATTTGTCAGCCTGTCAATATACCAAATAAAATATA
>CAHIKZ030005329.1:1552500-1555000 GCA_903632075.3 Acanthosepion pharaonis | reverse complement strand
ATTGAAGGATACCAGAAAACGTGATTTGAGACAATGAAATGTATAATAACAATGGAAAATGGATCGAAACTATTTGAAAATTCTACCATTGCGAATATAATCCGTGAAAAAAGTATATAAGGGACATTAATTAAGTCTTGAAAGCAAGGAAACTCATACCTTTAAGAAAACATCACAAAGAGAAACGTTTGAAATGAGTGACATTTAAGAATTCATCTGAGATATTCCAGTCTTCATGTGTATTCTATTCTTATTCAAAGCATGAATTATATATTACATCAGTCAAACATCTCAGATATATTGACGGTACATATTGGTGCTGTTGATATCTGTTAATTGTCATGGACTTTTTCTTTCATATTATTGATGCAACTGTTTCAATTGTTGTCGGTAAAAACTTAGATTTTCCTTAGGAGAATAATATGTCAGTTCTTGAAATGCGACGTTCTAACTGAGATTCATCTCGGATATGGCCAATAACAAAGCAAACAGCTAATCTCTTAAACTGCCACCCGACTTCAGGATGCTTTTCCCAGTACTATCTTTACGATGGTTCTGCAAGAGAACTTTTATTAAATCATTAAAAACTCTGGTCAGCGGTGGGAAAAGTGCTGAGGCGTATACAGAAATCTTCCAAGCCTAAGAGAGTACAACATTTGTTTGGGCGTCGGAATATAGTATTTTCAGTGAGATGCTTTTCATGTGTATATTGCATTGCACCTCAAACTAAACATCAGTTTATTCCAATCAAATGCTTGTAGTTTAAAAATTACTCTTCGGTCTGATCATTATCCATGAGTAAAGAACAAAACAATTTCTAGCAGTGACCTAGGTTTTATTCTTGGAGTATCACATACTACTATAAGCGTGCGAAGTAGAGATGAGGCGTAGGTAAGTGGGGGAACTCTCCAGTGGCCGTTTCCCTTGTTTGTTTTGAAAGGCTTGCTTCTTTTTTTTTTCTTTTTTTTTCTATGTACCTTTTCGTGGGGTGGTTGATTTTATAGATAATAATTTTCATTGACTTGTCATCGTCGTCTAAAAAAGTAATTAATCTTTCTTCCGTAACTTTCTATCCGAGCGTGCTGTTCTGTACATTGAAATTGACCCCACAAAGTGATGTGGCACCCTGCATTATTAGAAAAAAACTAAAGAAAAGAAATATTCATAGAAATATGATTTAATTTTATTATTCGGTTTATTAACCAGTTGTTAGTTTTTTAGACGAAGAATAATTGAGTTTCGAGAATAATTCTCTAATTGTACTTAGGCGATCCTAAGGGAAGAAAAAAAAGAAGGAAAAAAGAAAAAGAAAATGAGTAATGTAAAAGGCCGGTCATTAGCAAAAACAGGTGTCAAGAGGCCAACGCGCCCGACCGAATTTCAAGTGACAATGGAGATTGTTATTTGGGAGAATAGAATTAAAGGTAATTAAAAGAAAAAAAGAAAACAGGCTTGGTAAAAGTGTATGAACATATGTACGATTGATAAAAATGTCGGTCAAAGCATCTGGCCTACTTTTTGTGTAGAAGACTCATTATCAATTTGGAGAAATGGGATTTTTAGAACAATGGAAAACGAAATATTAATCGGAGAAAGGTGTCTTTTGGGATGAGAAGGTGACCGCTGGAATTGTATACAGATTCTGACCTGTTAAAAATTGGAACCCCCACGATGATGAAGTGAAGACATTTTCAATTCAGATAATTAAGATTTTTGACTATCAGGTCTGAGCAAAAACAAAGAGGTGAAAAACGATTGTTCTTGGCTCACAGAGAGCGCCAGTAAGACGGAGAAAATTCTTCCTGAAGTCACATCTAATTAGCGGCGGGCTGTTTTGACAAAGACCAGGAAGGTGAGAAAGGCCGAGATTGTCATTTTGTACGTGCGAAAAAGGCCAAATTAGATTTTGTTTTTTTTAGCAAGGTGTTCTTTCCCAGGACAACGACGGGATAAGCCACGCCCGATTGGAGACGTCACGAAGAATCTCATTGGCCGAAAGCGGTCACATGATATGCGAGAAAGAGGAGAAAGGACGCTCGATCAAGACCCATTGGTCGAAAAACGGTCACCTGACATACGAGACCGGGAGAGATGGGTATGCGCCTCCCACCAGAGGCACTGTGAGGAAGTAGGGGTGAAAATAAGAGCGATAATGGGAAATCAGAAATAATGCGACTTTTGGAAAACCCTGACGCCGACAGACCCACCCCAGTTTGTTGCGGCGTCAATAAAAGCAGAACCCCAATCGGCAGAGATCAGTTGCAGCTGGACCGCGGGCAGCGAGGGAGCTTGAACGCGGGCATCGGGCCCGGTTCATTCACCCCTTTGCGGGCAAGAGAATCCTAAGACAAGAAATCCTTCCAGCCCAAGTCGAAGAAGAAGAAGATTGCTCGAAAGCCGCAGAGAAGTTGCAGCCAAGTCGAAGATAAGAAGAAGAGCTGCAGGCCAGACAGGCCGAAGAATTGCAGGCCAGACAAGAAGAAGAGTTGCAGGCCAGACA
>CAHIKZ030005329.1:1540000-1547500 GCA_903632075.3 Acanthosepion pharaonis | reverse complement strand
AAAGAAATATAGTCTTAAATGCTAGACGCAATCGTCAAGTGGCCTGACGAAGACTGTCGCCTCTAAGTGTTGACTTATGTTCATATTATATATATATATATATATATATATATATATATATTGATGTAAACTTGAGCATCAGCCTTTCTTTCAAACATGTTTCCTTGAATATGACAGAAAAGGAATAGTTTAATTCGTTTTTTATTTAGTTTGTCCAACATTCTTACATTGTTCCGTTTGATGAGTATAAGGAAGTGCACAATTGTCCGTATTCTTCCAAGCGCTTTCTCCAAATTCTTCAGCCATTTTCAGTGGGGTTTGTTTTATGTGCTATTAATTTCTCATTATGTTTGACTGTTTAAGATTTTAAGATTATTTAGAATTCTAACAGGAACTTTTATTCCGAGCTTCGCGTTTTGAACGCAGTTGGAATTCGAGGGAGCGTCTTTCTATTTTTTTAAGAAAGCCTTCTACACAACATTCCCACTGTTAAATAAGGTGAAGTTGATAGTGGGTGTGCGATGTTTTATGCAGTGTCTCTCTCTCACAGCGAGATTTTTCAGGCAATGCGATTTATATAGGGCTTTAGTATTTTCGAGCAGAATTTTTCTTAAGGTTTTTTGTGAGTAGCTAGATGTTTTTATTGCACTTTCATCTGATAAGTGACAAGTGTGGCATCTATTCAAGGAGGACACTTGATTTACACATCATCACAATAGCTAGAAAGGATTAGATGGTATAGGCATCAATAAACTACTGAACTCAAAATTGATTGCTGTATTTAAGTATTGAATTAATGTTTACGCTTACCTTTTAAAAGTTCAACGATCATTCTTCTGCTGTCAGGCGATTTGATGCTTACTTTCCGTAAAAACAATTATTTTTATTTCATGGGTGACAGAATAGTGAACAATTTATATTAATATACTGTAAAGATGCGAAAATAGAAATTAGAATTAGTTATACACTCAACATTTGAAGAGTTAGAGAAACATAATAGCTAACAAAATAAAACGTATATTATGTAATCTATATAAATAAATGCGAAATTGGAGAGCAATTACCAGCGAATTCTGAGGTTAAAAAACACAATCCCTACTTAATAGTAATTTTAGAATAAAAGGTCAATATATGTATTGTATATCACTCTTCAGGTTTAATTAATTTGCATATTGATTTAAAAAATATATTTCATTAATTAACTGTCCTTCATTAGTGTTCTTTTGTTCTCGGATTGTTTTGATTTTCATATTACAAATAGTTCTGTTTAGGAATATTGTCTTTTATAGTGCAGTAAATGTTTGGATATTTGCTTTTTACTTGGACTTCAACAAGTTGGCATCTATTTGTAAAACTTTACTTAACTATAACTCGCCAATTTATGAAGGAAATGCTCATTAAAATTTCTGCTTCAAATATTTAAAGTTGTAAATATTTACATATATTGCATATATATATATATATATATATATATATTTAAAAATTATAAACATAATTATTAAAAAAATTATAACATAAATCTTACTTATTATAAAACACAGATTGAGTGTGTGTGTGTGTGTGTGTGTGTGTCTGTAACGTTTATATATTGGATCGGATTTCCTACATTTTTTAACCGATTTAAACAAAACTTCACAGGACTACATAAAATTACCTTGTGGTGGTTCTAACAGTGCCAAAAATGGGAAAATATAATTGTTTTTGCACAAAATCAATTTGAAAACACGATTAAGAGACATCGTGAAAATGGAAGGGGGACAACTCACATCGGGTTGTTTGTGTGTGTGGATTCCTTTAAATATGGGAGCGGATTTCCTATATTTTTCAGCCGATAAAACAAAACTTCAGTTTTTTTTTTTAGCAGGTAGTGTTTCTTATTCTCTTGCACACTTTTTTCTTTATTTTTAACATTCAGAATGCTTTAAAAATTCCATTTACAAGACAATTATTTATAATAAAATTCTATTCAATCGGGAGACTCATAACGATTGAAAACAATGTTTGAGTTTGGGTTTGACCAATTCGTAAAAAATAAAAATAAAAAAAACTAATTAAGACATGCGTGTTCGTCAACCTTAAACAATAATCTAACGATCTCTACTGATTGTACGAATACAAACATTGGAATAAATTCTTTATCTTTAGAGAAAATAATGAAATCTAAACATACACAAGTCCTAACTAAAAATAATAACCGGAACGGGAAACTACTTTAAATACACATGGTGTCCAATTTTTTTTTGTATTCAATAAGTAAAATCACAAATTGTAAAAAAGATTATTATTACAGAAAGGCTACTAAATGAATAAGATTTGTTAGATCATAATTAATAAACCCAAATAAAGTTAATATTTTTTGTATTAGAAACAACGAGTGGAAAATATATTCAAATCAGAATTCTAATTATGAATCACCACAAGCAAAATATGCAATTTTTTTTACTGTATTCAATAAGTAAAATCATAAATTGTAAAACTAAAAGATTACAGAAAGGCTACCTACATTTTCAACAGATTTCAACAAAACTTCACTTTTTTTTTGGCATGTAGTGTTTCTTATTGTCTTGCACACTTTTTTTCTTTATTTTTACATTCAGAATGCTTTAAAAAATTCCATTTACAAGACAATTGTTTATAATAAAATTCTATTCAAACGGTAGAGACTCATAACGATTGAAAACGATGTTTTTGTTTGAGTTTGGGTTTGACCAATTCGTAAAAAAAAAAAAACTAATTAAGACATGCGTGTCCGTCAATCTTAAACAATAATCTTTGTCAATTTTATTTTTCAGTCTTTATGATGGTGGATACTTGATCTATCTCTTACTGTTATATCCCCGGGCAACGCCGGGCTCTACTGCTAGTATGTTATAAAATCACTACAAAAATAGCCATTTTGTTTCAACACCTCCGGTGTCTTATCAAGTGAATATTATATATATATATATATATATATATATATATATATATATATATCAGGTCATCCCATAAGTTCTGCCCGAATTTTACTTTTTTTTTAAAATGAACGAAATTTAAAAAGTATTTTATAATGTTTAATGGAGCTGAACATTATTTTTATGTTTAGGTGCATTTAAACTGATCAAATTTTATTTCAGAGAACAATAAAATTAAATTTTGTATGAGTAAAACCCTGCTAGCAAGAATCATTTGAGGCACATAATGCTTTATGAGCTCAAGAAAGGAAACTCAGCAGGCGAAGCGGCTAGAAACATTCACTCAGTTTATGGAGCATAATGTGTGAATGAAAGAACTTGCAGAAGATGGTTTGCAAAATTCAGAGGTGGAGATTTCACCCTTGAAGATGAAGATCGAACCGGACGTCCAGTTGAGTTTGATGAAAAGCTTCTTGAAGCAGCCCTTGAAGAAAATCCTGCTTTATCAATTGAGGAATTGGCAGTGGTTCTCAGTTCAAACCATACAACTGTTCATCGTCATCTTCAACAACTTGGAAAAGTTCATAAACTTGGAAAATGGGTGCCTCATGAATTGTCTGAAAACAACCTCAAATCCCGAGTTAACATCTGCTCTTCTCTCCATTCTCGCTAACTTGTTTCTCCTTTTTTGGATAGACTTGTGACTGGCGACGAAAAATGGATCTTTTATCGAAATGTCAAGTGTCATAGACAGTGGCTTGGTAAAGGGGAAGGACCCCATCCACAGCCGAGAAGGGAACTTCATGGGCAAAACGTTCTTCTTTCAATCTGGTGGGATCGCCAAGAAATAATCTACTTTGAATTCTTACCACCTAATTCAACAATTAATGCTCAAATATACTGTCAGCAATTAGAGCGTTTGAACCAAGCTTTGAGGAAAAAAAGACCTGCTCTAGTGAATCGAAAAGAGGTGATGTTTCATCAGGACAATGCGCGACCCCACACAGCAAGGATCAGGTCCCAAAAGATCGAAGAACTTGGTTGGGAGAAAATTCCTCATCCACCTTATTCTCCCGATCTTGCTTCTTCAGACTACCATTTGTTCCGTAGCTTACAGAATCATTTGGAAGAAACAGATTTTGTAACACAGGAAGAGGTTAAAACGGACATTTGTGAGTTCTTCGAATCTGAGCCAAAAGAATTTTACAGTAATGGAATTAGTAAGCTTGTTATTAGATGGGAGGAAGTCATAGATAATCAGGGAAATACATTGTGGATTGAATCTGTAATTAAATGTAACATTTGGTTACTTGTTTTCTTTATTCAAATTTCGGACAGAACTTATGGGATGACCTGATATATTGTAAATATTGTATATATATATATATATATATATATATATATATATATATATATATATATAGTAAATAATTACTTTGTGAAGCAATATCGAGCGGGTGAAGCATGCTAGTATATTATAAAATTGACATATTTTCGGGATTTACGGTAGAAATATGGTGTTTATTTATACTTCGTGTAGCGAAATCCTCCTTCTTATAATTACTGATTGATGTTTGTTCTATAGGTTTTCATTAACTCAGAAATATTTGGGAGGGAAGAGAAATTTAGTTTTGCTCAATTTAGGAAGCTTTTTATGACTGCTATTTTATATCTTTCTGGGCAGTGGCTATGACAGCTTAGAAGACAAGAGTTCGTACTGTTTGTTTTTTTTATACGTATAGATGATAAATAATTTGTATTTTAATGCTATATCAACGTCAAGAAAATAATTTTTTTTTATTAACCATGATGGCTCTGATGTGGCGTCTCGTCTGCAGTCACTCTCTCACAGACGCGCCGTCGCCTCTCTCTGTCCTTTCTACAAATACTTTCATGGTAATTGCTCCGATGAGCTGCTTTCACTGGTTCCCAGACTCCATGAATTCAAGCGCCCTACGAGGCTGGCATCCCGCTCCCACCCTTACACTGTAGAAACTTAAATGTAGCCGTCTCTTCTACTTTAATAGCTTCATACCTCGCACCTCTCACCTGTGGAACACCCTTCCCTATTACTGTTTCCCTGAGAGCTATAATCTCCAACTATTCAAATGTAATGTCAATCGACATCTCCAGTTACCTTGATCTATCCACTATCCCTCTCCTCATCCTTTCTTCTATCACTCCTATCTGCTCTCGCTCCAAATCTTCTGCAACCCCCTGCATGCTAGTGGCTTCACGCCTAGTGGCTTCACGCCTTGATCGGGGCGTAAAAAAAAAGTTCGTATGTAACTTCTAGCGTTGAGTTTTTTTGTTTTTTTTTCAAAACTTGATTTTATATTTATATCCTTTTTTAATCAAAACAAAAATGTCGTCAAGGTACCTTGTGTAGTTTTGTAGTTTGTCAGTTGTTTCACACATTTGGTTTCCACTAGGCGACCTGTGAAATTTAGGGAAAGAAGGACCTCGTGGGTTTCCCATACTGACGCCATTAGTTTGTATGTAGGTGTTTCCATTATGATCATAGAAAGGGCTTTTGTGATACAGAAGTGGAGTGGTTTCCTATGAATTGCTGATCGAATTATTGGAGAAGGGACTAACGGGTGTTTATATGTGCAGTCGCTAATTAGGTTTATTATTGCTTCAACTAGGACATTGGTAAAAAAAATTTCAACATCGAATGAAGATAGGGCCCTACTTGTGGGATCTGTTGATTTGAAAATATGGAGGAATTCGTAATTTCTGTGTGTGTATGGAGAAATTGTGTTATTTAGGGATTTTATAGCTGATCTATAGGTGTAGGTATATGGGACATGATATATCGAAGTAAATCTGGTTTATATGTTACATTTACTGCAAAACTTATCCAAGTGCAGACTGTGGAAGCGACCACCTCCCTGTTATATGTAAACTAAGAATGAAACTAAAGAAACTGAAGAATCCTAACGTCGCACACAAATTGTAATACACCAGACTCGTGAACGACCCGTAGCCGAAGAAAAAATATTTGGACAGCGTAAAAAGAAGATATAAGGGACAAAATAGAAATGGAAACTCGATGAAAGACATACTAATATTTAGTGACATCAACAAATAAAATCAGGCCTAAGGAAAAGGGCCTAAGACGACAAAAAACGAATGGAATTCCTGAAAGGTGATTCCCTACATGATGCAAAGGAGACAGAAAACAATGCCAAGGAATGGAACGGAATAAAGAAATCTATACAAAAAAATAAAATACATGTGTAGACAGTCTAAAGAATAGCGCAGAGAAAAATCTGCAGAAATAGAGAAAATGAGTATCACAGATAAAAGAGATATGCATAAAAATAAGAGAACTAAAATGGCAAAACACATGCTCATCAACAGGGTGAATAAAATACAAAGACCGGAACGCTGATATTAGAGATGAAAACATACTTCAGCAATGAAATGAATATATTTGAGATTTCTTCCACGATCAAATAGAACAACCGGCAATAAAGAGAAATACCGACTGAGCGGAAATATTAAAAGACAAAGTGGAAGCTCCACTGGGCAAATTGGACAGAAAAAAAGCGACAGGACCAGACGGATTTGTAATAGAGACGCTGGTAGCTTTCGACTATTTCGGCATAGAAAAATTACATAAATAATAAATTAAATAAATAGTGGTGATATATCAGAAGCCTTAACCCTAATGTTCCACATAACAAAACTTATCCGTATTCTGATGAATAGATCACGCATCACAATCAGACCATAGGTAGGACAAGAACAGTTTGGCATCGTCAAAGACACCAGGACACGATATTTATGCTCAGCATGTTATCAGAAAGAACCCCCCACCCAAAAAAAAATGCAGGACGTTTACCTCTGTTTTATAGACTACACAAAAGCGTTCGACAAATTATGCCACAAAGAATTCGGTTATAGCGGATTAGCCACCTTGGTATATTTGGGAAAGATATGAGAATAAACAAGAGTGTATACAAGAAGCAAAATATCTGCATACGAACAGAAAATGAGGGCAGATATACATAAATAGAAAGGCGTCTTTTCACCGGATGTATTCAACTTATCCAGTTAGACAATTCTGAGAGAACTACCAGGATACAGCATTGACGGCCACAGTATAAGATATGCAGACGACAGTTTGCTGAAAGCAGACACGGAAAGGACACTACAAAACCTCGTACAGGAGGTAGCGAAGGAAAGCGAAAAGAATGGACTAAGAATAAACTACAAGAAAAGAGAGTGCTGGGTCATAAGTAAAAAGGTAATCCCAAAATGCAAATGACAGGTCGGGGATACTAAAATCAAGCTAATACAGAAATTTTAATATCTGGGAAGTGTTCTAACTGCGACAATGAGATCCGAAGACGTATTGTTATGCCCAATAACGCATTCCAAAAGCTAAAGAGACTATTAAGAGACAGTAAAATTTCGTTGCAGACAAAAACGAAAAGAGAACTGAACTGATACGTGATATCTATCCTCCTGTATTGAAGCGAATACTGAACAATCTCTTCAAAGATAAAGAAGAGAAATGAAGTTGCAAAAATTTGGTCCTGCAGAAGGATGCTGAGGATACCATGTGCCGGACAGGCTAGTTAAGGGGGAATTGGAA
>CAHIKZ030005329.1:1532500-1535000 GCA_903632075.3 Acanthosepion pharaonis | reverse complement strand
AAAATTTTCCGCTATACATTTACACAAGTTTGCTAGGTAGATTATGTTTACCTCTGATCTTTCTGCCTTCAATCTGTCTTGTGAGTATCAGAGTTTCCAAGCCATCCCTTCTCATCTGAAAGTTCCATATTTTGACAACTTTAATCCTGATGTTGCTTGTTTCTTTTTCTTCGTCTTCCTCCTTCTCCTCCCTCATGAGCCCCATTTGGGGATCTGTTAAAATTAAACTCACTACATGTTATTCCTTGTATTTACATTGAATTGCTTACATACATTGCATTTGCAGAGGTATATTTTACAACACATTGCCTTTAATGGGTTTTTTTCTTATTAGCTGTAAGATGACACTTTCTGTCGTAATTTTACATTTCACGAGTAGATAAATAATGAATATTTTGAAAAGTATTTTTTTATTATTTCTAATCAATATTATTTTTTGATGCTTTATACACATATATATTTGATGTTCTAGTTTCTAGTAAAACGACAATGGTAACTACTGAAATTAAACATAAGGAATAAATTAACTCCTAAGACAACTGTCTGGTCCAAAAATGCACATTAAAAATGGGTTAATTTGATTGCTTTCAAAGATACATTGTAGTCCGCAGGGACTGCCATATAAATAAGGAGGCAATGGTTTTGCTTGCAGTCTCTACTAACAATTTCTGGGTGATTAGATGTGATTGTTCTGTCTGTGTATATTGTGTATTCCAATAAATTTTTTACAGGTACTATTTCCGTAACCGAGTCTAGGTGGTTATTATTATTATTATTGTTATTATTATTAGTAGTAGTATAATTAGTAGTAGTATTATTAACAATATATTAAAATAGATCTAACATGTATATCCTGATAAACAAGATGAACTGTTGGCGGGTCAGTGAGGTTATCATCGGTAAATACTTTCCTTGAATCTTTCAATAAAACAAGCAAGTAAAATTAGATGACATCCAAGTCTGCTCCCAATATCTTACCTGAAGACCTGCAACTCTAAAGCGAAGTCTCACAGAATACTGCGTTAGTACAGGCGCCAGACCGGCTTGATTTAGTATCGATTAGCCCCGGGCTGACGTCCAATTTATCACCAACGGCCAACAGATAGCTCAACACAAATATCCCACTCCCTCGGTGAAATTCAGACATACGCTGCAACGTAAACGCACATCGATCACCAGCATGTCCCTCGCAATTAGGTGCTTTCTCCGTCATCCCCTCGTTTCTTCTCTCAGACACCGTCTCATTTATTATGACCTTCTCTCTGTCTATCTGTCTCTCTCTCTCTCACTCACTCACTCTCTCTCTCTATCTATCTATCTATTTATCTCTCCGCATTTCACTCTCTTTCTTCATCTCTCCCTGTCATCGATTTTTTTCAGGGGGTAAACCACTCTTTCCTATTTCTTATTGTCTCTCCTTGACCGCGATTTTTCCTCTCTATATTAATCGTTATTTGTCCCTCTCTTCTTTCTTGTCGTAGACTTTTTTATGAAAGAATTCTCTATCCCGTTCCAATTCATTCTTTCTTGTTAAGATCTTTTCGCTTTCTTTCTGTATGTATTTATTCGTTTTCGAGTCGCTCTTATTTACAAAAAAAAAAAAAAATTCCTTGCTCATTTGCTGTAAATTGAAATTCCGTATTTCTTCATACTCCTGACCAATATATTTTTTCATCTCGCCAAGACATTTTTCTTTCCTGACTTTGATATTTATTTTGGCTGCGTTTTATATTTTCACACAATACATACTTTTTTCTCTATTAATTCTAGGGGATTTTTTTTCTTTCTCCATCACTTTATTCTTTTACTCTGCCGAGATATTCAGCATTTCATTCATATCTCTCTGGCCATAACTTTACAAACTATCATATTTATCCTCTCCCCTTCGATTAGTCAATTTCCAAATACACATACACACGCACACAGACACACACAAATAATGATAATAATAATAATAATAATAATAATAATAATGGACTCTCCCGTCGGTTTCGACGTATGAGGATCTGACAGTTTAAGTGGCATTTAAGACCCGCTAGTGATTTACACAGGAGGCCACATATGGAGCAAGTGTGAGGATTGTGAGATGAGATCACTGTTAGATTGACTGACCGTTTAGATCTTGCTCTCGCTTCTTGAAGATGATTCAGACAAGCAGATTGAAAATTGCTGAGTCCACTAAAACACGTTGATCTCCATTCTACTCGCTCCAAGGCTAACACACACACACACACACAAACACACACACACTTTTTTAAACACACACACACACACCAAGTCATGGCAGTTCTCTGTGAAAAATAATATCGCCCAAATGTCCACAAAAGACTTTGGCGTCACCCCTCCACTCGATCTTCAAAATTTTTGTAGACGTCTCTGCATAGTTTCTCCTCGACCTCACAAGTATGCCTTATTTTCTCATCCTTCAGCTGCTGAATTGTGGTTGGTTTGTTGTCATAGATCTTACTTGTGAGATGACCCCAAAGGAAGAAATCTGAAC
>CAHIKZ030005329.1:1462500-1530000 GCA_903632075.3 Acanthosepion pharaonis | reverse complement strand
TATATATATATATATATATATATATATATATATATATATATATATATATATATATTCACTGTCATTATCTCGTTCTTGCTTTTCCTACTTGCTTCATATATTCAGTAAGATTAAGAAACTGTCTAAGGTGGCGAATATATTCCGCAGTTGTTTTGAGAATATCTGTCAGCACTTTCTGTCCCAGCGGTCAACCATGTCTGTACGAAGCGGCATTCTCATTTATTGTCTTGCTGAGTAACGTCTTCCAAATATAGCATTGACTATCAACTTTTGCATGTTATATAAAGCAGGTAAAATTTCTAGATGTGCCATATAATGATTAGAAAAAATGGGGCCTATAGTAGATCTCATAGCAATACCGTCTATTTGAGTATAAATAATACCTAGGAGGTAATGAAAAGGTACTTGAGTGGTACATGCTAATAATATTTTTTTTTAAATAGTGGGTTTAATATTGATGGGTAGAAGAGAAGGGTGAGTGGATGCATCACGGATAATGATATCAAACGTTTCATTAGTAAATAAATTTTGTACACCCAAAGATGCGATTATTTGGTTGTTTGTTTTTACAGCATGAAGAATTTGTATAAATTCATTTGTGAGTTAATACAGTATTTACTTCGGAGGTATGGAGTGATTAATTTGTTAAGGGTTTTGAAATGTAATATACTGGTGCATGTATTTGTGAAATGATCGGTCCGAAAAGATGATTTTTTTATGAATTTTTACGTTTCCATAAAGTTAACCAAATTGATAGTCACTTATAATCGTTTGAACTTTATAAGATTCTTTTTCTGCATTGTTAGCATTAATAAGTTTATTGATATGTTTCAAATTGTGGGGGGTGTTTCGGTTAACTTTTTAAATTTATTATGATCGTCCAAAATGGGCTCTAATTTTGAGTGATACTCATGTTTGTTTAAAGTAACGGAAGTATTAGTTTTATAAGCTCGTCTGAGAGCACAACTCTTGTTATTTATAGTTATGAGGCTGTTTTTGTTAAAGGAGTGTTTATAATTCCATTCGGATTTTTATGATAACCGTGTATATTAGATTCGTCTTTAAGTAATTCTTTTAAACGTACCTGTGTAGTAATATGATTTTCTTGTTCCAGTAGGAATTTCTATAAAGCTTCAATATATGTTTGTTTAAAAATTAAGTTAGGTTTCCGTCCAACATGACAATTTGGTCCAAGATTAAGGAATTCCATTTCATTTGGAGTGAGTTGGTAATCCGATAGATCAATGAAGCTGTCGTTGATGTTTGGTAAAAGAATTTTCTGTTATATAATTTGTTTAGTTATATTTTATTTATTTTGGATGACTTGTTTATGGGATTCATTTTCCTTTTGTGTTGCATAATATAATAAATACAATATTTCCTTGAATTTTTCAGTTGTGATAGAATATTCTAAGATTCCTTTAATACGTACACTTTTAGTGCTGTACCGTTGTAATTACTGTTTGGCTGTTTATTTGTCGTTTAATGAGGTTCCATGGAAAGTTCTTGGTGTTGGTATCGTTTAATGCTGCGCAATCATGTAACTTGAATTTAGTGTATTAGGGCAGCGGATCATTATCTAAAAATATATGAAATATAACATACAATGAATGTCTATTATTTTTAATCATGAACCGTTCTAAACTTCATATATTTGCTTTAATTTCCGGAGAAAATAAAGGCAAAAATTTCCAGAATTTGGACGTCATATAACAGCATGATGAATTTACGTCATGAATATCAATCTTCTATGTTAACATAATAAAATATCATCTTTGATGGTGAATATCTTTGTTCAGATCTCCATATAACCACTCTGAAGTAGAATTCACCATGAATTTATATCGTACATTCAAATCTGTTGATGCGTATGTAAACAAATGACGTCACACATTGACAAAGTCCGACAATTATTTTTAAGACATTTTTTTATGTTTATGCATTCTTTTTATAGATACAAATATTTAAGTAAATACTCTGAGGACGCGCATATATATATATATATATATATATATATATATATAGATAGAGAGAGAGAGAGAGAGGAGAGTGACAGTCTGTTTCATGCTATATGCAATCGTCAGACCACGACGATTGCATCTAGCATGAAACAGACTGTCGCCTCTAAGTGCTGACTTCTGTGTTCCTTTTATATTTACACACGCTCTATCTCTGATATTGAGCACTTTATCCCATAAATATGGCACACCTTAAGACTATATTTCTTCATATATATATATATATATATATATATATATATATATATATATAGTCCTAATATGTGCTATATTTTATGGGATGAAGTGCTCAATATCAGAGCTACAGCGTGTGTAAATATAAAAGGAACATAGAAGTCAACATTTAGAGGCGACAGTCTTTCATGCTAGGTGCAATCGTCAGGCCACTGATGATTGCATCTAGCATGAAATAGACTGTCGCCTTATATATATATATATATATATATATATATATATATATATATATATATACATATATATTAATTACCGCCAGGTCGTTTTAAGCATCCTATAACCCTAAAGAAGCTAAGGGGATCCATATAAACTTGAACCGTTGCGGCATTCGCATTAGAAATACCTGACTGAAACCATTTAGGCTAGTTTTGATTTTAGAATTTTCAATGCCCCAGACTGAGCCAAGTCTGTTATTAACACCTATCTGTTGGGAGGAGTGATGGATTAATGAATTTACCATGCGATGACCTTAACTGGAATTTAACCCTCTACGCCAAGCCCATATATCTGCAGTGATTATAATATTCTAGGCAAAAGCATTCTTAACTATATACGGCATAAAAACAAGAAACAGGAAGATATTTTCCCTGATTATTTGTTTTAGTCTAAAAATATTGATAGCTTTAAGAATTAGCATTCGCCATCTTGATTCTGTATATGACTCGATCACCAAAATTTTGACTAGGTAGCTAACCTAATTCATTCTGTCTCATAAAGCTTTAATTGAAGATTAATCACTTTAATAACTGTATCTTAAGTCATGTTCTCTTCACACGATCCTTTATCGTAGCGAATTTTTGTTCGTTCTTACAGACGTCCACTTTTTTTATAACATAGAACATTAAAAAAAAACGTTGTCAGTATTTATCTCTGGGATTTCCTTGACGAAATATGATATGCTTCTTATCAATTTCCGCCTTGGAAAACGTTAAATCTTTCTAAATGAAAATCATAGGCTTTAGAGAAAATGATATTATTTAATTATTCTTTGACTTTATCAGGTAGTTTTTCAAAAATATAATCCCAATCATCGCCACAAGCAGTAATTGATAAAACACTTCTACATATTGGCCGTGTCTTTAAGAATATCAACCAGAGATATCTCCGATTTTCAAAAAGCTCACCCATCTCTCAGTGTAAAACCGTCACTTTCCTCACTCTCTTGAGCAAACATTTTGAAGCTATAATCAAGACGGTTGTTGATCACCTCACTAGGAACCAACTCTTGAGCGATAAACAGTATGGATTTCTACAGATCCGGCCCGAAGCTGATATCTTAACTATCATTAGTCACAGGCTCAGTGAGACACTTGAGAACAAATACATCTCAACGACGCTCGTATTAGAGTTCAATGGCTTTTGAGAAGGTGTGTCAGAAAGGATTATTGCACAAGGTACGCAAAATCTCGTAGAGTCTTATCAATTGTAAAGTCATCACTAACAGGTAGTTCCCTGCAGGTATTTGTTAATTACTTGTCCTGCGAGGCCCTTGAGATCAATGAAGCCATTTCCGCAATTTTCGCTTATCGGTCCAACCTTCTTTCTACTTTACATTAAGGATCTGTCTAAAAGTATACTCCGGTCATTTATGAATATCTATGCTGATGATACAACGGTTGAGGGGTGGACCATCAAAAAATTAGAAGACCAGTGTTTGACAAATGATATCTCCTGTCAGGAGATCACAAAAGGATGAGCGATCATCATTTCAACATAAAGCTAAATATATTCTTATTGTTCAGAGTAGAGTCCAAAGCGTGATAAAATAACTTCGTAGAATTCCAGTAAGATATCATTAATCATTTCTAAGATACAACGCTTCAAACCTTAATCTAACAATTGGAAAAATTTGCTCTTACATGACTTTGACAATTTTGCTGTTACACCCGGTATAAATATATGTGTGTGCGTATACTATTTTGACAATGTGTGTATTAGTGTGTTTTACTAGTCTTAGCATGTATGCGTGTGTACTAGTTTAACCTTCATAACTGTCCTTTTCTCAAATTTCAGTTTCGTAAACAACCCTAATTTAAGCTTGAACATTCTGAAACAGCAACAAATATTGACTTTATATATATATATATAAATATATATATATATATATATATATATATATATATATATAATATGTAATGCACTTCACTTTATATTACAATGAATCATTCATACAAAAAGTAAATTAGTAAAGTTAATGATATAAAATGGCGAAATCCCTTCGCTAACAAAATTTTAAAGATGCATTAACCTGCTAATCATTAGGTTAATGCAACTTATACGTAATTATTGATGTATTTATATGGATGAAATGAGATCGAATTAAATATAAATTCTAACGTTCATAACAAACATTTAAAAATAGGGCTCATTACAATGGTAGAACAGTATACTTGATTACTCCTGTTGTGTTGCATAAAATAATAGAATTTATTAGATAAAGAATTGTCAGGTAGAGGCTAAGAAGAATTCTGTCGCAAACTGCAAGATAGCGGCGAACACGTTCAGAAATAACAAAGCTATCAGCAAAATACAATGATTACAAATAGTTTAAAGCGAGTGAAGACTGTTAAACCCGAAGAGGACTCTCTCCTTCGCCAGCTCTCGTAGACTGATTCTACAGAATACCAATTCACATCTTTTATGTGTTGTATCTCTTCAGGATGTAGGCGATCATGGCTGTCGACTTCGCCCTATCCCTTGTAGTTCTCAATATATTTTGTCCTTTTGCCACTCCTCCCAGAACCTGTTCTGTCATCCACTTGCTTATGCCCACTAGGTATGTCACGCGTTGCTTTCCCTTTTCTCACTTTCCCTCTGTCCGTTCTGTGAGTATCAGATTTTCCAAGCCCTCCTTTCTCATTTCAGCTGCTTCTTCTTGATGTTAAGTATAAGATTCTTACTTGTTTGCATTCTCTCCAAAACCTCGTCGTTGCTCATATGTTCGGTTCATGGTATCCCTCGCATCCTTCTGTAGAACAGCACCTCGAGTCTCTTCTTCATCTTTGAGGAGACCGTTCAACATACCCTGGTGTAAAAGAGGACAGATACAAGGTAGCAGTTTAGTACTCTTTTCTTTGGTGCCAACGAAACCCTTCTGGCTCATAATACACTGCCTAGTTTTTGGAAGGCATCTTCGGATCACAGCTTCGCATTTATCGTCCTCTGTCAGAACACTTCCCAGATATTTAAATTTCCGCACCTCTAAATCGCATTTTGGGCTCATCCTTTTACTGATGAGCAGGCCGTCTGTCTCTTTTGTAGTTTATACATAGTCCCTTCTTCTTGCTCTCCTTCGATACTTTCTGTAAGAAGTTTTGTAATTTTCTTTCCGTGTTTGCTATCAGCACTGAGTCATCTGCATAACTAATGTTGTTAAGATTGTGGCTGCCAGTGATGAATCTTGGTAGAATTTTTAGTTCTGTCAGAATTCCTTCGCTGGTTGACGCCCATATTTATTTTGTCTATCTGCTGAACTCATTTCCTATCCGGATGCCGGCCCAAAGTGGAACTAACAATATAATGAAAATGCTGACTTTTCATAGAACTTTAAACAAAACTTTGAGATAAACTTCCGTCAATACATGAAATGTGATTTTTCTTTTGTAAAAAAAAGAAATCCATTAGCTGAAATGTTGTTTTAAAAATAAGATTTTATAAAATTAAACCGAGAGAAACGCAACATGTTCAGTCAATGAATGCCGAATATTTACTTATAAAAAAGAAATGGAAAATCTCCACATTAATATTTGCATTATTAAAATCGATATTTATTTCGTCTTAATTGCATTTTCTTATGTATTCTTTCATTGTGTAATAATAGAATTTCTTTAGGAATTATTGTCAACCATTATTAGCCTATCAATATTATTTTCTTGTGTCTTAATTATACCTGTTTTATACTTCGCGTTGAACGTCATTTTTAGTGATTGGAATTTCTAACTGAACACTTTATTTCGTCCACTGGGAGAGATTATTCTAGTTCCACGTGCAGTGCCTCTTCTGGATGTCTCAGTTATATCCCTTTTAAATTCGCTCCCAAGTTTCGCTTCGCCACTGCCGTAGCTAGGAATATTTGACTCACAACTGTTTAGGCCAAGACATTAGATCCAACCAACGCATTTATCCACTCGTCCATGCGTCCCAACAGCCGAAACGTCGTGAATATGGCAATAAAAATGAGACCAACAGTCCGAACAATGTAATTTTTATATATAAAGTACAATGAATGTGTGCGTGTTTGTGCGTGTGTGTGTCCATACAACTCCTCCGTTCCCACTTGTCCGATTTCAATGATTCATAGTTCATTCAAAAGCCCTAGAAAAGTTAGGCACAGGGAACGATTTTCGTTGAGCTCAGATTTAGGGTTGCGAGTTTAAAAATATATATTAATATATTATACTAGCCATATGTCTTTGATGTCATGGTTCACAGGGAGTGAATCTTATTTTCTGTTTGTATCCAAATAGTTTACATTTGGTACGGATATCTAATACAAGTAAAATGCAAATTTCAATCATTTTCTGCACTATATAAGACAATAGTTCTAAACAGAACTATTTTTGATATGAAAATCAAAACAGTTCTCGAATAAAAAAACAGCAATGAAGAATAGTAAATTAATGAAATATTCTTTTAAAAATCAATTTGCAAATTATTTAAACCTGGAAAGTAATATTGCCTACAAGATAAGATAATACTGTATAATCTGTCTTTAGGCAGAGTGCGCTCAGGGGCTTCTCTGTCTAACAGTCACAACTGAGAAAATTATACTAAAGAGGTGCCCAACCCTGGGGAACAGCTGCCCGAGGCCGCGCCTTTTCATTACACTAGAGAGAAGGATCAGTGCACGCACCGAGGCCAGCGTAACCGACGGTTGCGGGGAATCTGGGAATTTTTGTTCCTTGCCTGGGTGCACGCGATCGAGCTCCCCACATTAAACCGACCTTGTGTCACAACCTAACCTCGTAGGGGGTCAAGTAAATACCATTCGCTCAGCGGCTTCTGTGTCAAAGGACAGAGGGGAAACTGAGAAAATAATACTGAGAGGTACCCAGCCCTAGGGTACAACTAACCGAGGCCGCGCTCTCCTACTGTACCCAGAGGGGGGATCAGTGCCCGTACCAAGGCCAGTGCAAACGTCGATTGCGGGGGCTGTGGGATATTTTTGTCCCTTGCCCCTGTGTACGCGCTCGGGTCTCCACATTAAAAAGACCTTGTGTCACATCTCGTCCTCGTGGCGGAACGAATAAACACCGTAAATTACTATAAAGTGGCCTTTTAACCCCATAATTCGTGGAGAATTAAACTCCATTTTCGCATTTATCCATATAGAAGATAAAACATCTAGCACCTCTTAGTATATTTACATCTAAAAAATATGGATCTAGGAATCGATTAAGCATTAAAAATTATTCATATTCGATCTGTATAATTTTCAATACATCTAATGACTAAGGAGATATTTGGGAAAAAGTTTGAAAAATACGGATTTTTAACATCTCATAATCAGACAACCCTGAATTTTGTGACAACATGTCGGAAGATTTTCTAGCCATCGCTCGCTTACAATACATTGACGGCATTATGTCTGACACGATAAAACACCCAGTTATTATTCAAATTGAGGATAAGGTTATTGCACTTGCAGGATGCAATTTGTCAGCCTATAATTTGCCAAGACCTGTTAGAAATGATGAAGTAATGAATAGAGAGATATTCAGTGAGACTTCATGCAACATAGATGAACCAACAACACAAGGCCAGGAGCAAAGCGACTGTATTGGTAAGCTTGCTAGCAACCGGCTAGTAATGTAATTAATTACAATGCCTCATCTCGGAAATATAGACAGTTATTTTTAGTAAATATTCACATTTAAGTAGACTATCTGTTTATTAAAGAATATATTTATTTTGTCTACCTGCCTGAATATTTGAGAAATCTTATTAATGAAAAATATTCTCCCTCAGCGGGAATGGATATCAATTAAAAATGACGTTTAAAGTGAGAAAGACAGATCAATAATTCAAAAAAATACATTACTTCTTTGGAAATTATTATCGATGTATTTGATGCAAGAATTATATTTTGAAGTATTTTTCACTCATGACTTATTTTTGATCAGAATTTCTTTCGTTTTAATCTTAAATTCTCTAAGCATTTTTTGTATAAATCGAATTTCTTAAACAATTAATTTATTGACTCGTACTTTACGGCTTATCAAACCTTTTCAGTTTATCTAAAATCCGAAAATATTTTTAAATTGAAATATTTTTTTTAGATAATAAAGATTTAGGGATACAATTCTTACTAATTAATCTGTAACTTGGGGAGAAGAAAGGGATTTGTAAATTAAATATAACAAACCCGACTGGAATTGGAACTTTGCTCGCCAATTAACAATTCCGAGATATTGCACCAACCGGACATCCATGATTACAGGACCTAATATTCCCAAGCTATCATCCATAAGGTACTGAACAAGATCGAGATTGCTTAACTTCGATGATCTTACGGGAACCAGTGTTTCAACGTGATACGGCCGTAAGCCGAATTACTTGAATAAGTTTTTCTTAAACATTATTAATCTTTGACTGGTGGTTTTTTATTCAGGTTCCATTTTCCTTTGCTCTTTATTACTTTTAATATATTACATGAAATGTTCGAATTACTTAGAATAAGCATTTTTAGTATTATTTAATTAATCTAAAGTTTACGCATGTATCTATGAGTAAGTGAGAGAGCGTATGTGTGTGAGAGTGTGTCTGTGTGTATGCACTTTTCAGCACCCCCTAGTAGATTGTGTGACAGCTATATAGATCAACTGGTTCAATCTTGAAGTCTGCCTGATTCCTAACAGCCATTCTTCCCGCTCTTAATCAGATATATCAAAGACGTTCTTTTACTTCTGATCGAACCTGCGCAGAAAGGTCAACACACGAGGCCACATCGCACGTCTTGCACAGGCGTAAAGCTGTGACTTCAGCTGATCCGTACTGGCTGCAAGGGAGAAGCGTGCAAGTTAAAGTTCACCGACAGTGTACACTGTTTCACCCCATTCACACCGTGTGTGCAGATGGAACCACAGAATTATGACAACAGCATAAAAGTCACTCCATTTATCAGTGTCGTAAAATATTTGGACTGGTTAAATTTATGCTTTTCTCTAAGCGTGCGTTACATTAAGAATTTTAAAACTGATTTTTGAAACATCTTTACCATTGTCCTGAATTTTCCTTATAAAATACCCTGTTAAAGAATGAACTTATTTTCTATGCCCTACGAGATAATCGCTTGAAAGGTCGCAAACTTTCTGATACCGCCAAATAATCCGAGGTTTCTTTCATTTTCTTTTGAATCATAATTCATTTCAGTTTTGGGGACCCAATCGTAATAACGAATGTATTATCATAATTCACTGTTCTTTCAGGGTTTCATACTGTGATGATAGGTTCCGCACGTTCGTCACTGTACAACTGTGATGACATCCAATGGTCTGTTGCATGATTATATGCAACCGGTTAGCTATGAGTTGTGGATTCCGGGGATGGAATCCGGCACAAATAAATAACAACGCCAATAATAGAAATAGGAAAATATGTGTATTAATGTAAAAATACAAAGTGAAATATAGATTAGTAGTCCAGGAATGCGGGTTAGTAGAAAACTATATTTACAAGTCTCTGTAATTGAAGCCGTAATTATCTCTCTTTCTGGACTCTCGTATAACTCTGGATGAACACCCTGTGTCGACATCCTTCGTCACACTATCCCTCCGTAGTATAAATATACATTGGACGAGTCCAATCTGTGTACAAGGGGCGAGCCCCACAATACTATGTTCACAGGTTTGTCTCCTTGGCTGTGATCGAATTCAACAAAGAATACCAACAAATGCTTTCTAAGACACTCTTTGTGAAATAGCGATCAATAAGATTTCTCACTTAACCGCGGTCTTCCTTCGCCTTCCAGAAGGCAAAATTGGGTATTTTACTAACATCCGGCCAAGGAAAAGAAAGCCTAACATTCACTGGCCGCTCTCGGCGACTGCTGAGTCACTCACTGCCCGCTGATCCCTTCCTCGTTGACTGTCACTGACTATTCATTATATGGGGACCGGCTGGGGTCGCAACTTGCTGAAAATTTTGGGTACCCTGGTGTACTTGTGAGCCAGCCAAAATGAGCTGACTCATTTTATAGTTCACCAATAGAAGTGTTAACCAATCAGAAGGCTCAAAATATTTAATGCGACGTGTATAAAGGCGGCCATTTTTTTCCCGAATATGCACTGTCAGCCTTTGAATCAGTCGTTCACTTTTGAACAGACTGTTCGGTTAAACTCTCTTCCTACGGGCGGGAGGAATCTGAAGGAGGCTACGCCGAAGGGCGGAGTCTCCTTCGGGGAGGTAAAACCGGCCCTGAACCCGTTTATGCTGGTTCAAATGGGCTATTTTTTGGCCGAGCCTAATGGCTCGGGAATGCCCACGTTAAAAAGGCCTTGTGCCACATGACACCCTCGTGGGTGGGTGACTGAATATCGTCAGCCTTTGATATCGAAGACTGAAGAATTACGGAACAGCTGCTGGTGGTATTGGCGATATAGTCAGATTCAGTAGAGTGTCTGACTCGTGAGTGTTAATCTTTAACGTTGTTTTGTTGAACAGATTACGTACTGCGCTGTATTCTATATTCATAGAATATGGTGAACATGGTCAATACACCTTCCCTATGTTTGTGATCCTGAAAAGGAGATCACCCAAAACCTGGATGGTTGGTCAGTTTTTTAATGGACTCTACTTTTATGATAATCTAAAATCTCTAACAAAATTTTGTTTGTCAATATATGGACCGTAGATGAAATTCCTAAGAAACTCTGGTACTCAAATTTGGATAAAAGAAAAAAAAGTATCTATCTTTTTATGTCCTAAGTGTCTGTGAGAAATCGTATTTTTACAATGACAGGTGATTATATAATGTGTTATATACTGCAATGTTCAACACAAGAGAAGTCGATTGACAAAGATTAAGAACTGATTCCAAGAACTGAGTTTCATGGAAGAGATGTTTTGTCAGGAGTGGGAACATTTGGCTATTATTAATTTAGATTTCTTAAAACGCAAAAAAAAACACTAAATGCACACTTATATGCCCAGCAACTGCAACGTGTCCATAATTGTTTGGTGACAAAGCACTCTGCGCTCGTCAATATGGAAAATGATATCATCCATAAGAATGCAAGGACGCATACATCTTGAATAACAGACGAACGCATTTTGAAACAGGGTTGGTCTATTTTATCGAACTCTCAATTTGCAGCTAACTTGCACCAATTGATTATTACTTATCTTGCTCGCTGCAAAATGCACTGATGTAGAAAACATTCTTTAATTAAACCATCTTCCTAACGCATTCACAAAAACAGATGAGATTAGATAGACATTGACAATTTAAGCATTTTATCGCGCATCCAAAGCACTAGAATACAACGATACTGCATCTATTCCCAAGGCCAGATAACTAGTTGTGGGGTATGCTGATGACATAGGTATTCATAGTTGGAATAAAAGTGAACATCTATCAAGTGATCCATGAAATGTGACTCAGGATAAATATTTCCAAAACAGAAACTGTGATATTGAGTTGGAAGGAAAGCAAAAATGACACCTACCCCGAAACCATCATAAAATTCAGAATGTGGAATTGATAAATATTAAACAGTTCAGGCATTTCGGCGTATGGACCAGCTATAACAAGTTAAGTAAAATAAATTGAACATAAAATTGGATGGAAATTGCTAAGAAACCAAAACATGAAACTGAATATTCTTGTCATGTTTTTAAATAGCCTCATCACAACGAAAACTTCATATGGATGTCCTGACTGTCAACAGACCCGTTCAGAAATATCTAAACTCTCAGCTGTATACAAACGCTTTCTATGATCAATGGTGAAAAAATGCTTACAGAGAATAAACCCTGGACGTTTTGGCAATATCTTTAAGCATTTTGAACTGGGAAAGAATTCTGTCTATATTTCTGTGATGAGGTATTATGACGCTATTTACATTATTCGGACTTTGTTATCATATTTATTACAAAGTTCCGGCCGTTGTACGCTCCGGTCTTCTTTAGGTAGTTGAAATGTCGAACTGAACCCGTTATTTTGCTCACTGGGGTAGACTGTTCTAGTTCCACGTGCCATGTCTAATGGATGTCAGTTATCAGTTATCTCCTATTTAATCCCCCTCTCCAACACGAGGGGAAGTGGAAAAATCAGGCGTGGATGAACACATATGGAGAGAAAAGGGAGATCACCGCTCTCTGTGGTATCAGGTTGAGATCATAGACAAAGAACACTATTGGAAAATTCTTAAATTAAGGAATCCGCACATATGCTAGGCCACAATAATATCCTGAGCCGACCAAGCATAGAAATGAATACAATATGGGAACCAGTAATAAGGAGTGCCAGAGAAAAGCGAAAATAAAAACAAAAATTATGAGCTTTGGTAAAAACATGGAATGATAACAGCAAAAATTGCAATATGAGCACTGTCAAAAATGGTTGCGGAAGACATTAGTTTTATAATACCCAGAAATTCATATACAGATGTCCTCAAGGACACATGTCACAGTGGATAAAGGCGTTGGTTAGATCCAGTGACAGGACCCAAAGAGTGTGGGTTCAATACCTGGTTAAGGTGGTGGAGGAATTGGAACAGGAGATAATTGATAACTGACATCCATTAAACATGGCACGTGGAACTAGAACAGTCTACCCCAGTGAGCGAAATAAAGAGTTCAGTTCAACATTCCAACCACGTGAAAAAGTTGTATTAAATATGGCGACAAAGATGAGGACAATAGTCCGAATAATGTAAATAGTGGGAAAGAATTGTATTAAATAAGAGAAACTCATTTAAGGACTACCAAGAGCAGTAACAACTAAAATAGATAGCACATGTAACTTGAAGAGAAAATAATAGCATCGTGATTATGTATTACATAATCACGATGCTATTATACAACATCTCTTAATATGGAAAGAGTGATAACAGCTACTGCGCTCGAAAAAGCCGTATCCTAAAAAAAATTATTAAGAGAGATTTTTTTTTAATTTCAACCAAAATTGCTACTTGGTCAGTGAATGCCAAATGTTTCTTTGTAGCGAAACAGCTAATAGTACCTATATTCAATATACTGCCGAAAACCAATTCTCTGCGAAATTAAAAGAATAGTATCTGTCTATATTTCTGAGATGAGTTATTATGTACACTATTTACATTGTTCGAGCTATCATCATCATCATCATCTTTGTTGCCATATTTATCACAACGTTAAGCGAGGGAAATTAACAGGACACCCATTAGACATGGCACGTGGAAAAATAAATGACACCCATTAGGCATGTCACGTGGAACTAGAACAGTCTACCCCAGCAAGTGAAATAAAGGGTTCAGTTCTACATTTCAACCACCTGAAGAAGGCCAGAGCGTACGACGGCGGAGACATTGTAATAAATATGGCAACAAAGATGAGGAGGATAGTCCGAGCAAGGTCAAAAGAAGAGTTTTCTCAAAAGTTATGAAAATGCTGACTGATAAATGACGACAATTCATAACAAATACTGGTGAATATATAATTGATTAAAATATAATAGAAGAGTAATGTTGATAAGCAAAAAGATAAATTATTTAGGACTCTACCGAATGTATTATTTGCTTAGTTATCCGTACAAATATCTCATGTATTTCGCTTGGAGTGTCTGATCAGGCAGTTAGATAAAGGATGAATGAGTAAAAATTACGAGACATATGATGTTATACAATTAGTGTTGTGATTTTATCAGTATACGAAGAAAAACAGCAAACATTTTGGAAACCTTAAGTAGACAGCAAGTGTATATATGACTAAAAACGAGGAAATCTGAATATATTTGGCCATTGTAAAACACAGCTTCAAAACACCGTGAAATGATGGAACAAAATTATATTCAACATATTGAAACGTTTATCAAAAAAAAGAGAGTTGAATTTTTGGGCACATATTACGAGGAAGTGCTTCAAGAAAAATGAAAGAATACAACATATTTATCATTCTGTTTGTTCCATCGCTCCTTATATAGTTAATTGTTTAGATATAGCCTTAGGCACCTCGATGAGGTGTAATGGTTAGAAATTCTGTCTTGCTAGATCAATTACGACTGAGAAGTGAGTTCAATTCTCACTGGGGGCCCCGTACTTTCGGCCTTGTACCACATCTAAGCCGGGCTTAGAAAATCACTATTTGTGCACCTCGGCGTGGTGTAATTGTTAGCAAGCTTATCTTGTTAGATCAGTTACTACTGAAAAGTGAGTTCGATTCTCACTGGATGCCCCATACTTTCGGCCTTGTGCTACATCTAAGAAACATTTGGAAAATCTCTACTTAGATATAGCTCTGCCGATACCTCATAAATAATGGACTATTCCGTATTTATCACAATAAAGACGGAAAAGACAAAACAGAAATGCTACTTGGTTTCAGCAGAAAAAAAAAAGAAAGAAAGAAAGAAGTGAAAAAGAAAGACAGACAGAAAGAAAGAGAAACAGTGGAGGTGATAAAGTTCTTTCTTGTTTAACGTCTGCTTCAATGAATTGGAAAAAGACTTGTTATTTTCAACCTTTTTTATTTAGTTAGTGAGTTGGTTAAATAGCCCTTCACTTAAGCCGGGTCTGTACCTCATAAATAATGGATGATTTCGTTTTAGTCGAAAAGAAAGACTGAAAAGACATAGCAGTTTGATTTCGGTGGGAAAAAGAAAGAAAGAAAGAATGAATGAATGAATGAATGAATGAAAAAAGAGAAAATAAGGGAAGATAGTGGAAACGATAACGTTCTCATGTTTTAACGTTTACTTCAATCATATAGAAAAATTGATAATTTCAAATCCTACCATTTATACCCCCCTTACTTCTTTAAATAATACTCTGTATTCACACAATATCTTTGTTACTACAATATTTGGTTAAAGTTGCTAAGCTCAAATATTGATGGATGCAGCAAGTGAATTTTCATGAGAATTAGGGAAAAAATTATGATACATCAGAAATTTCAAATAGGAAAATTTTGGAATTGCCAGGGATATTTCCAGAAAAAGATGATTTCGGCAATGCGAGCATGTTTAACGGTTATCAGCAGAGGAACTGGAATCCGCGATGTGAGTTCATATTCCGGCCTAGTCTGTTGTGTTCACTGAGACATAATCCCCTTGACTAAAAGCATGAATCCAACACGTTTCTCATCTCTAGCTTTTTGAATAGCAATATGGATGGAGCGTTATAGCCTTCCGTGGTACTTAGTCTAAAATGATGAAATCGAAACTATATAGAAGAGAAACCATTTCATTATCTTTTAAAAAAATCTAAGCGATTCACAGATAATAAAGAAACAGTTTTTTGTGGAGATCCACGATCGCTTACGCCGTGGATGGACATGAAGTCAAAAAAAAAAGATATGTGCATATAATCACAAATAAGGATTGACTTATATTGTTTTTTATGGTTTTTCAACTATTGTAAGGTTCTTAAAATTTTATCTGTCTATATTTCTGAGATGAAGTATTATGTACATTATTTACATTATTCAGACTATTGTCCTCATCTTTGTCGCCTTTGTCATCTTTGGTATTATAAACCTTATGTTTGGTTGCTGAAGACATTAGGTTTATAATATCCAGAAATTTATACCTCAAGGCACAGTGGATAAAGGTGTTAGTTAGATCCAGTGACAGGACCCAAAGAGTGTGAGTTCAATACCCGGTTAAGGCAGTGAAGAACTTTCAGAGGGGAATTAACAGGAGATAACGGATAACTGACATCCATTAAACATGGCACGTGGTACTAGAACAGTCTACCCCAGGGAGCGAAATAAAGGGTTCAGTTCAACATTCCAACAACTTGAAGAAGGCCGGAGCGTACAACGGCCGAAACGTTGTAATAAATATGGCGACAAAGATGAGGACAATACTCCGAATAATGTAAATAATGTTAAAATTTTATATTCAAGGTAACTTCTACTAAGAAATTTTTTTCTGTTATTCTGAAAATATGCCAAAATCAGTTGTAATCAAATTGCCAAGTATACATTAAAATATATTAGAATAAAGCTTTAATACTAAAAGTCAGAATGAGTCTAGCCACATGGGCAGCGAGATATTTTTCGATTATTTTGTGCGCATCAAATTTGCACCGAATATGACGCACCTTTTCTTCTGCAGAAGAAGAACTGGCCCTTAAGCTACTTTCCTTTAGTGTCAAAGGTTCTCACTTTTTCTGCCCTAAACCGAATAACCCTTCTGCCCTCTCATAGTGGCATTTTTTCTTGTGACATATTTCTTTTTAAGTATTTATCTTTTTCAGTCTCTCCAACTCTCTCGTTCCTTTTACTCCCCCTTCCACATTTACACCCTGTCTCGCTTTCTCTCTTGCTCTATCTTGTATATATATATATATATATATGTGTGTGTGTGTATGTGTGTGTGTATATATATATATATATATATATATATATATATATATATATATATGTATTGTATGTGTGTGTGTGTATTGTATGTATGTATATATATATATATATATATATATATATGTGTGTGTGTTGTATGTACGTATATATATATATGTGTGTGTGTGTGTGTGTGTGTATGTATTTCTCTCGAACCAGTTTCGCGCTTGAATGTGTAAAATATTCATTGACTTCATTTACTAGTTTTTCATGTAATTCTTCTTTTTTTCTTTTTTTTTTTTTTGTTATTGTTTCTTGCTTTTCTTCGTCTTTCACTTCTACTTTCTTCCTTCCTTTTCATCTTTTCTTCAGCTGCCTTTCTTCTATTTAACCTATAAGTGCACGCTCTAATATCGGGTAGTAATTCGAAAATTGAAATTAAAATCTAGTATTCATTGTAAAATAAAACCTGACATTAATTACAGTAATTAAAAAGTTGAAATTAAAATCTAGTATTCATTGTAAAATAAAACCTGACATTAATTACAGTAATTATGATATTAAAGTCCAGCACTGATGGTAGACAATTAAGTAAATTTCGGTGTATTAATTATAATAACGGTAAAAATAAAATCAGTTATTAATGGTAAAAAATGAAATAAAATGCAAAATTAATTATAATAATTATAAAATTAAAATCCGTTACTGATGGTAAAAAATAACATGAGATTTTATATTAATCAAAGTAATTATAAAAATTAAAACCTGGTATTAATTGTTAAATCTAAACTGAAAACCATCTATTAATTCATTATAAAATACAATTTTAATTATAGGGTTTTTGCATATAATCTTTTAATGCTAACCATCCCTAAAACTTAGTTGGTTTGGTTTGGTTTGGTTTGGTTTGGTTTGGTTTGGTTTTTGTTTTACGGCATATCAACCTCAATGGATTATTTAATGCCGACAAAAATTTTATTGCTGGTAATATGTTTTTCTGCAAAATTACTGGGAATATTTTTCCTTGAAGAAATCTATAGCTGGTCATATTTTTTCCAAAGAATGTATAACTGTTTGTATTGCTGGTATTTTTTTTAAAGTATTGCTGATAATAATTTTTCCTTAAAAAATTATTGCTGGTAATAATTTTGTTTTTAATTACAAAGTAATTGGTATCTGGTATTAAAACCTATTTTTACACAAGTTTGGGCGTTAACTATTTGGCCATTGCTGGGACCCTAACAGGCGCTACCAACCCGGGTCAGGGTGAACCTGGGAACATCAACAATTAAGTGGTGGTTCCACGCTCCTCAAAACCTCCTGATCAGAGGCCTTGCTGTTGGACGTAGTTTATCGTCTTACCCAGGACTTGGATGTAGATTATCGTCTTACCCAGGACGCAGATGTACTTTATCGTCATACCAAAAACTTAGATGGCGGTCATTAATAAATCAAGTTCCTTTTCTTATTTTCCATTTTTTTTTAAATTGTGCCTTCTTCATAATTTTTTTCTTGAAATACCTGTCAATACCGTATATGGATTCATATATTTCTTAAGAGAACGACTTGTAACTGAACGGGACACTGTCGTAATTTGAACTCGTCTTGACAAGTTTACGTTTCATGCCAATTTTATTCAAAATAAATGAATCGAGAAAATGACTTATTCCTCTTGTTACATTTTGTTGTAACTTAGAAGCTAATCATTCATTTCTTTTTCAGATTTCTTCCTTTTTCTTCGAAGTAACGTCAAACGAACTCAATGTTTTTTCTAATACTAAACTTTGAGATTATACTTGTGAATAATTGGTCGATATAAGATGATAATTCAACGTAATGTCTTTCTCAACTTTCAAAGAGATGTTTAAAAAATGCACAATGCCAAAAAGCTTCTAGAAGTAGAATGTTATAAAGTAACATTGCTCAGTTTATGCGAATCTTTTAGGAAGATAACGGTTAATCCTAAACTTGAACAGTTTAAGATTGTATAGATCCGGAAAAAAAAGCCTCTTAAGAGTCGTTTTCACAAATAAACCGTTTCGTGGCAATAAACTGCTCGAATTGTACATACGTGAAAGTTAAAACTATCGCAACTAAAGAATGCAGTCCTTCATATTTTTTAAGACGATATCCCCTTGATGTTAACAGCGAACTTCCTCACCTAAGCAGAGTGATGAAGTGGGTCGAAACATCGGTCTGTCGTTGTAAATACTACAGTGTAACCCGGATATAAGAGACCCGGATATAAGAGAAACCCGATATAAGAGAGATTTTCTCTGGTCCTAACTTAGAGCCTGTGTTAATGTATATAAAATAGACCAAACCCGGATATAAGAGAAACACGGATATAAGAAACTTCTTCTCCGGTCCCGACAACTCTCTTATATCCGGGTTACACTGTACTATATATTATGATCTCTCTTACACCCATAAATTGTTATTTCTCGTCAGTGTTTACATATACATTGCTTGGAGTGCTGATGTGTTTCCACGTAGTACCCCATCCAAGTACTAAGATGGTCCGATACTGCTTACCTTCAATGATCGTGTGAGAACCGATGTTTTCAAAGTGATTTCATCGGCAATCGTTAAACCTGATTAATGTAGGCTAGCTGATATTTGATTATTTCTCCCTCATTTATTCAGAACTGAAAATCCAATTACACTATGGGATAGGATCCCTTCAGAGTGCGATTCTAAGCGCTTAATGGTATTATCCGGAGGCATCGTAATTAAATAGTAAAATTAGCTTTTTCCATATAGTAATCATTATTCTATGACCGGAAAGATAGCATTACAAATGTTTAACACACAAAATCTTTTTCCTAAGACATTCTTGTAAGGAAATTAGACGTCTACGTCTACTATTATCACGTTTTATAGTATTGATGGGAGGTAAAATGGAGGTAAATACTTATATATAACGTTCAGCAGTTAATGGAAATAATAATATCATATGTTGGGTAAATAATATCGCGTCGTGATCATCAATGTAAAGGGACGGATCTAGGAATGGAAGATGTATTATTTCATTTGTATTTTTATGGGCATTATTATATCAGTGATATAACAACACCGGAGTTCACGGATGGAAGGGAATGGATGAAAGGAAAAAAAGAATGAGAAACATGCTTTTTTCTCCACTAGAAACTTATACTACTAAAACATGCACAAAACTATATATACACATGTGCCACACAGAAAATAATAGATGATATATATATATATATATATATATATATATATATATATATAGCAATGCAAAGTGTAAGAAGAAACAAAAGGAAGGGTATTACATATAATATGGAGATACTCCTGTGTCTGGAGAAGCCATGTTTAGTACCTCAGATTGAAATGGGCCGGATTCATTTACTGTGTCCCTGATGAGGACATATTAAACAAACCGGAAACAGCGACTCTTGTGTTTTTTCCAAAATGCCGACTACGAGCTGGAGTTTCTTTCTATATCTGGGAAAGAAATATTCCCAAAGGGAAACGGCACCATGGACTTGTAAGCTGCTGGGGGTGGGTAGCCTCTACCTAGGCTATGGGGAGGCCGATATAAAGAAAGCTGCCTTACGGTTTAGCTACTTTAAACAACATTGAAATAACTGCTATTACTGTCACTGCATGGAGTGACGTCACTAAACGATCGTCACGTGACTTATCTCCCCCAAAGTGAGAAAAGCGCCTTCTCTAACTCTGTATTTCCTTCTAGCTATATGCCTTACTCATAATATTTCTGCTGTTTTAAATGTTCATCTGACGTGATATTTTGCTATTTGGTAACCCTCTTTGAAACTTTGAATATTGCAAAGTTTATGTTTATATGTGTGAAAGTTAACGGACTTGAAGAATACTCAGGGAAGCATCCTCTTGGGATTTTGTTCGACAAATCAGCAGATCTTGTAAAGAAGCTATGCAAGTGGACCTTGCTTCTTACTAAAAGAATACTAAGGAAATATTGATGGTACGCCTAAGAGTAAGCTGCGAGGTGGGGCGCTCTTAGCAAGGAGGGTTAGAGATGGTTAAACTAAGAAATTTAGTGCGGTTGAACACTCTCCGTGGTAACAGAGGCAGATAGCAAGGGACTTGTAAAGCTTCGTCATTGAAAAAGGCTTAGTGAATTGGAAACAATTGATCACCTACAGGGCCGCATAGATGCTTCTGAACTGCATCCGTTTGGTCGATCGCTCTTAATAACTAATACCTTACGGGAGATTTTAAAATGGGCAGGCAACGTATTATGTTTGTTATGTTTAATTGCGTTCGATTTACGCTTACTGCGTTTAATTTCCTTTATGATGTACACCCATTGGCCCCTCTTGTTTTTGTCCCCATTTTCTTTAATTTAATTCAACCTTTTTTTTCGTTTTTCGAGTGTGTTTTTCATAATTGTTGTGTCTGAATAAGTGCTCTGTGCGTGGCGGGTCGAATGACTGGCTTTTAATTTTTTCGAATCCTACATTAATTTTGTCCAGTTAACAGATATCCCTGCCACGATTAAGTATTGCGGGTTGTTTTGTTTTTTATAACTAACACAATTTTGTTTAGATCCTTGTACATATAGTATTATTCATGTGGTAAATATTCATTGGGTATTCATTTTTAAATGTTGTTATTTCCACACCCCACATTTGTACATATGGCGACTAAGTAAGACTTCTTAAAGACTTTGAGGTATCATGGTGGTTGTTGTAAAAAGGTCAGTACATGTTACTTTGGCGCAAGGGATATTTTATTGTTTGTTTGGGTCAGTTATTGTGGCTAGCTAAATTTAAGATAAGGCTGACAAGTTCAGACTTCTCCATCCCCATATTTGTCATTTTGACTCATTTTTTTTTTTGTATTTATACAAAGATAAATATAATTTGCTTTATGGCTTTGATTACAAAGTTTACCAAACAAGAGACGTCTGTACAAAGACTGATTTAATACTTGTAAGCATTCTCTTTTATATACAGGTTGTAACAGCAAAAATGTCCAAATCGTGTCACTACAAAATTGTCCAGTTCTGAGATTAAGGTTGAAAAGTTGTATCTTAGAAATGATTAGAAATATCTTACTGTAACTCTCCGAGGTTTTTATAATACGATTGGACTCTACTTTGAACAATAGCAATGTTTAATTACATTCTGAGTTTAACAGATAAATCGTGATGAAATCGATCATAAACAAAAATGACATGTCCATTATTAATCATAGATAAGATTCGAAGCTTCTGAAGGAATGAAATTAAGTTCATATATATATATATATATATATATATATATATATATATATATATATATATATTCCAGGATCATTTTTCAACTTATTCAAGATAATCTTCGTCCTCTCTCACTACTATCTTTCTGTTCTATAGTATCAAGTTGCCTCACAGGTTTTACTTATGATTTCATTTTCAACTCTTTCTTTTTCACTGCTCTTTAGACTGTCATGGCTGAAAATCCTCTCACACGTGCCAAACGTCTTATGGATTGAGTTGGATCTTTTCTAATTGATCTTTTTACGTCTAAGTTGAAATCCTCAACTAATCCCTCTTGCTGTTATGACGTCCTGATCCAGTTTTCCTCTCTACTGCTCCTTCTTTTTTAACTTATTCACTGTTCTCTTGATGGTTCTGGAATGGACTTTGAAAATGGAAGCTAGCGTATCAATGTTGGTTCAGTTACTGAAGGCCTGAATGTTCTTTTTCCTTTCAACATTGCGCAGTGGAGAAAAAAGTGGGTGTGACGCAAAACAATTTTAACCTGTTCTTTCTAGCTAAATAACTCAAAGGACCTTTCATTAATTATTACGATAAATGTTATCAAGATGGCTATATATCTTATCTGAAATCCTATAAGAAAGGAACTCGATTAGTTTAGTGGTTTTTATATATTAAACATTTTGTAGAATGGACAATCATGCCGTAACACGATTTGGACAATTTTGATGTTACACTCAGTATATATATATTAGTATTAATGTTTGTGTTTCCTGCTTTGTATCCTGTAGAGCCGGGTCTAAACTATGGTCCTTAGGCCCTCTAGGAGAATTGTCATTTAATTGTTAGCACTTTTCTTAGCATATGGAATGTTCCTAGTAGGGCGATTTTCTGGGTAACTTGTATGTTGATGTTACCTGGGACACTGTTACTAAAATCGTCCATTCCTTTTCTCACGAGACTCAGAGATCCGATTACTAATGGTACAGTCTCAGTCTTCATTCCCCATATCCTGTTAATTACGATCTCTAGGTCCTTGTATTTGAACAGTTTCGCGATAATTTTTATGGAGGTGTTTCTTTGTCTGATTGGTAGTCATACCATCTCTCAGTGGTTTCGAGTTTGTGTTTCTTGCATATCTTCCAGTGCATATATGTCGCTACCTTGTTAAGTCTCTGAATATATTCATTTTTTGCCAATTCCATACATCCTGGAATAGCAAGGTCGACAGTTTCCTCATATTTTTCTCATATTTTCCGCAGTCCTGCATTTCGAGTTAGTTCTATCCTGGATTATGTGACAATGATAGGATCTGGTTTCGAGGCTTTGGTCCTGAGCTGAAGTAACTAGGCATTCTGTCTCAGCTTTCAACTCCTCGTTCCTCAGCCACTGATATTTTCTGTTGGTCCACATCTCCCTTTTTCGTTTTTTTATGTAATTCTCATGTAACGCCTTGTCCTCCCAGTTTTGTTGTAAATTCATTTTGCCAAATTGTTTTGCTTTCTGCTTTACTCGTTTGGCGTAGATGTTATTCGCTTCGTTTTTTTTTTGTTTTTGTTTTTTTTTTGGTAGGGTTTCAGGTACATTAAGCTCTTTCTTGAAGCTTGCAGCTCCTTTGTTGATGGAGTCGATTTGGTCTTTTACTGTTTATAGGAGTGGGTTATTGGGTTTTGTGAGGTAGGCATCTAATCCAATTGTTGTAGTCTTTAGTCTTAATTCAAGTTGGATCTGTTGAGTTCATAGGTCTTTCTATTTTGTCCCTTATTTTTCTAATTGCTTGGTTAGTAAGGTTGATGGTTTATTATTATTATTATTATTATTATTATTATTATTATTATTATTATTGTGGTTGTTGTTGTTGTTGTTGTTGTTGTTGATGAATTTAATTTCAAAAAATTATATCAGATTTGATAGTCGAATACAAGAGAAAATTTGCCATATCATGCATTTGCGTTTACAAGGAAAAATTGTGAAAACTAAAGAATGGTAAAAAAAATAGATAAAAATAAGACGACTCATCACGGGGGTTTATATGAATATAGAAATTAATCAACTTTTTTATTAAACAATATTTCGATCGTTATTGTAACGGAAGGCATTATTCGATGCTAACAAGTTAATATGTCGTTGGTGAATACGGTATATGAGCCTGGTAATACATTAATTTTTATTTCTTTGTTCCGGGTAATCATTCTGTAAAGAGTTTGATTTTATCTAAGGAAAAAGTTAATTATTCGCTGCATGCAAAATAAAGTAAATTGTAATGATAAAATCAGCCCAACTTTTCCTGCAAACAATATAACCACAGCACTCTTTACATCGTTCGAATTGTTCTTATCTTTATTGCCATATTCACGATTGTTCGGCTGTTGTACTCTCCGACTTTCTTCAGGTAAATTTCGTTGGAATTTCGAACCGAACCCTTTATTTAGTCCACGGGGTACAAGTTTGATACAATTGTAAAAAAAGAAAGTAATGGCAACCTACTTCGGGAAAATCTTCTGTCATGAATAAAAAAAGACCTGATCGCCTAAGCGTGTATCACGTATAGTAATACTGACAAACAAATAACAGGAAAACCATGGATAGCAATGATCCTTAATATGTTACAGTTTTTTGGATATAACGTTGTACTAGTGAGCCAGTCAAAATGAGCTGACTCATTTTATAGTTCACCAATAGAAGGATTAACCAATCAGAAAGCTCAAAATATTCAATGCGACGTGTATAAAGGCAGCCATTTTGTTTTTTTCTTCTTCCAAAATATCTCCACTGCCAACTTGATATCGAAGACTTAAAGAATTACTTAACAGCCGCTACTTTCACATAATCTACATTGCCAACCTCTGATATTGAAGAGATTACAGACTTCACTGGATTCCATATTCAGAGACTACGGTGAACATGGTCAACATAATATCCTGAGGAGAGATACCACATAGAAGCTGAAAAATGTTCTGGGTAATTATTTTGATTGTCAATTATTGTTAGGCGATTTTTTCATAGTACCGATATTGCTAATGTACTAAAATTATTATCCTAAAAATTCTGATTTAATAAGAATATTTTTCCTGATTATTTTTAAATATCTTTCTCTGTTTTCATATTCTGTTGTTAAGTTGTTGTTTTTTTCTTTCTTTCTTAAAGAATGTTAATGTTTTGTTTAGTAAGATAATTACTAAACAAAACTTTAACATTCTTTATATTTTCTCAATGTTTTCCAGGTTATGGAATGGTGTTAAAACGATGGCAAATTTTACGAGCGACACAAATGCAAAGTAGGCCGAACTCATGAATTATACGATGTCTTCTCTTTTAAGATACTGAAACATACGTAACTCTCTCCTTGAAATAATCTATTTACGGTATTCTTTTACAATAATATACAATGACATGAAGGACTCGAATTAGAAATATACAGATTAAGAGAGCCAAGGTGCAGTATATGAAGTAGTGTGTGGAAGATAATGGTTACCCCTAGACTTGATGAGGGCTTAAGGTAACATCACTTTGAAATACCGGTTTCCGTACGATCACTCAGCGAACTGAAGCAACGATATTATTCAGGTGGTTAGAATGTCGAAATAAACCCTTTATTTCGCTCACTGGGCTAGACTGTTCTAGTTCCACGTGCCATGTCTAATGGATTTCAGTTATCAGTTATCTCCTGTTAATTCCCCTCTGAACGTTCTCCACCTTCATAAACAGGTATTGAACTCACACACTTTGAGTCCTGTAACTGGATTTAACTAACGCATTTATCCACTGTGCCATGTGTCCAAAACGTTGTAATAAATATGGCGACAAAGACTAGGACAATAGTTCGAATAATGTAAATATATTCTTACAATCTATAAATATATTATATCTTTAAATGACTTGAAAATTTTTGATAAGCCGTAAAAAACGAATCACTCAAGAAGGTATTTCGGTTCATCTGAAAAATAACGTCTAATTCAGAACATCTTTTATAAAGTGCTGGAGCACAACTGTGATTGTTTTCTCGAGTAAAGATAATTACCGTTTATAATGTAACGTCCTCACAAAAAGCAATAACTTCCCGATAATTCTCTGGTGAAACATGGAATATAGCAATAAAATGGTAAGATTTTTAAAATTTTCCGTCAGTTAAGTGCCATACTTGATAAATGTTTGCATAACTATGTCACTTTCGATCTATGACTGACTAGGCAGAAGGTTTCCCTGCAGTAGGTCGCCGTTTATTCCAGCGGTAGACAGGCTGCCACCCAAGGCTATAGGATCCCGTCTATCCTGCAATTCCACCCATAGGCTGGGCGAGATAAGATAGATTTCTACCTTTATTAAGAACCCGACTGGAACTCGAACACAGCCCTACGATTTCTGATTACGAAGCGTTATCCATTAAACATCACACATACCTTTAAATCAATACCATTATTATTATTATTATTATTATTATTAATTAAATGAAACGAACAAGTGTATTTCTGAAGAATAACGTTTTAAACTAAGCAGTCTTTGTAAGCAAATAGTTTAAGATTACGAGATACAGAAATTAATATAAAGAAAAATAGAAAATAAATAGAAAACACAAAGCAGAAAATGTTCTCAACTTAAATTCCACATATGGTAACTGCGCATCTGAAATTAATTAATCAATTTTAATATCATTACCTAATTAGTTAATTAAAAATTCAATTCACCTATCTAAACCTCTGATTAGCAAAGGCCAACTGAAACATTCTGAATCAGGAAGATAATTTTGATCATTTTTTTTTTCATTTGTTTACTAAGTATTATATATATATATATATATATATATATATATATATATATATATATATATATATAATATATATATATATAGTTTATGCAAAACTAGGTAATCCGTATGGGTAGACCCAAGGAGGATGATATCCAGAGAGCTCAATGTAAATTCAGAGCAGATATGTTTGAATAAAAACAGATCACTTTAAGGTTCAATGTAATAAGTTATTTCACCACAACCCTTTTAAAAGGCTCTGGATCATCAGACTTTTACTTCCAAAGGTTCAATATATATATATATATATATATATATATATATATATATATATATATATATATATAACGCCCCGATTAAGGCGATAATCTACGTCTAACAGTAGCTGTTAGGGTCCCACCTATGAGTTAACTAAGAAAACTTGGGTCAAAAAATACTATGAAAGTAAAATAGGTTTTAATACCCCCGTAAAAAAAACAATTACTGGCAATCATTTTTGGAAGGAAAAAAATATTACCAGAAATGCTTTAGAAAAATATTACCAATTACGCATTTTTGAAAAAAGATAAAAATATGACCAGCTATACATTATTTTGAAAAAAGAAATAGCAGCAGAAATAGATTTTTGAAGAAAAATATTACCAGCAATAAAAAAATTACCAGTAATAAAATTGTCGGCATTCATTTGACTGGAAAACAAGCCAAACAAAACTACATTATATATATAGGAAAAAATATTTTACCAGTTTAAATGCTTTAATAACATTTACCGGCCTGAAATATTACCAATTCGACGCATTTTTGAAAAAAGGTCGAATTTACTTTATAAAAAATCTTCCATGAATCCAGCTATCGACATTATTTTTTATTTTTTATGTTTAAAAAGAAATAGCAAATGCAAGAAAACAGTAGATTTTTTTCATAGAAGAAACTGTCATATACGCTATTAACCCACTCGTACCATGAACCTTATGGTAGACCAGCAAACTAAACAAATTTCATATGTTAAAAAATGGACAAAGGTTTATTTACATTTTTATTTTTTTATGTTTAACGTTGTTATTTTATAGATACAATATATTCGTTCATAAATTATTCGTTCATAAAAATGTCTTGCATTCAAAATGAACCCATTGCAGGTTCGAATCCTGTCTGAACGAATATTTTCTATGCTCGGACATTCAAAATGTTATTTAATACTGTTTAAAACAATTTGCTTGTATCATAAAATAACAAAAACTAAAAAAATGTCTTTAATAAATAAATTGTCGGATATATATTCGATACGCCAGAGCATATATATATATATATATATATATATATTCGACCTATATACCATAAATGGTGGCCGAGTGGATTAAAGTCAGCCGACGATTATTTTAAAACATTTTTTATGTTTATTCACAAATTTTTTAATACTGTTTTATCTTAGACACAAAATATCTATAAAATAAGTGTCTCTGTTTTCTTATTATAAATATATTATATGAAATGGCAAAGTCTGACATTTTTTAAAACATTTTTTATGTTTATACATTTTTTTCATCGATACCTAAGAAATGTGTTTATTATAAACAGAGAAATTTTTATAGAAAATGTCTTAAAATAATTTTCGGACTTTTTCCATTTCATAATGTGTAACGTCTATTGTTTACATTTGGATACGCCATGAGCAGATATGAATGGACGTGAGAGAATCATGGAAGATTGTAGTTTAAAGCAGTAAAATCGACCTTTCTAACGAACGATCCTCTGTGGCTCAATCGGTTAAGGCACGCCAGGCTTTATGACAGTTCAGTATAGGAAAGAGGTTTGATTCCTGTCGGAGGACGAATATTTTCTATGAAATTTTCTCGGACATTCAGGCCGGTAAATGTTGTTTATTATAAACAGAGCGTTCATTTAATTATTTGTATCTATAAAAATGTATAAACAGAAAAATGTCTTAAAAACATATATATAATCGATTTAGATTAATATTATGTGTCGTATATCGCTATTCACATTCTGTATAAAATTGAGAATTATTTTTTTTGTTCATATTCATTCACGTGACAATAATAGTGCGAATCATTTGATTAAATGTTTTGATGTCATTGGCTTCTATATTTGTTCCATCGTTGTATGAGAGATCCTGGTAAGTTCTTTAATTAGAGCTGTTTTGCGTTATAAATATGAACAGATGTTCCAGAGGAACGTTAAATTGATTATCATGTCAGTAAAATCATGTACAAATAAAGTTTTGCCAATTAATTATTTTGTGAGATTAAAATCTACTCCTTTCTTTTTTTTGTTATCGGTAAAACAATAGAAATCAAACTTTACTGTTGCCAACATAGGTTTATAAAACACTTTCAATTAAATATATTTCACATTGGTACGTTTACTTCTTATGAACCGGCATTTATGTGACGCAGTTATTGCATATTTTATTATATTTTATGAAATACATTATGATTCGTATACTGTTATGAAAGTAATATAATAGTGTGCCAATGTCAAGAGGTTGTTATGAAGGAAATAAGCAAATTTAATAATTTAAAAGAAGATTAATTTAAAATAAGAAAGCAAGAAAAGAATGAGTGAAATTAATAGGTAGGTATATAAATATGCATAATATATATATATATGCATAATATATATATATATATATATATATATATGCATAAATATATGTATAGAAAGAGAGAGAGAGAGAAAGTGAAATAGATAGATTGATTCGTAGATACATTGAAATTATCACGCTAAGATAGGGCAACGGAAGGAACATGCTCAAATAGCTAGATATGAACAGACTGTGATAGATAGATATTAAGGAACATTGAGATAGATAGATAGATAGATAGATAGATAGATAGATAGATAGATAGATAGATAGATTGATTTAATGAATATGATGAAATATATAACATAGTAGTGCTCTATGATTCCTATCACAAACAATTTTTCATAAACATTTTAACAGTAACGCTCTACTTTGAGTCAATGTTTCGCCTTGTACTGTGCGTACATTAATATAAAATAGATATAAATATGCAAATATAGTTAGATAGATAGTAATAAATATGCTAAGATTGATAGATACTAATGTATATGCTAAGACAAATAAATTTTAATGCACATGGTTAGATAGGTAGATAAATAGTAATGATTATGATGAGATATACAGACATCATATAGATAGATAGATAGTAATGAACATGCTGAGATATAGATAGTAGAGCTCTATAATTCTCATCACAAACATCATACTACATATATATTTAACACTAACGCTATACTTTGAGCGACTCTGTGGCTTTGTACTGTGTGTACACTAGTACAAAATAGATATAAATATACCGATATATATATATATATATATATATATATATATATATATATATATATCGGATAGATAGATAGATAGTTATGAACATGCTAAGATTGTTGAGATATGAATGCACATGCTAAGATAGATATACGCTAATGAATATGCGAAGAAAGATAGATTTTAATGATCATGCTAAGATAGATAGATAGATAGATAGATAGATAGATAGATAGATAGATATCACTATGCTGAGACAGACAGATATATAGATAGTAATGAACATGCTGAGATATGGAGATAGTTGATCTCTATATTTCTTATCACACACATTCCTCATGACCATTTTAACTGTAACACTCTACCATGAGGGGCGCTCGGATCTTGTACAGTGTGTCCATTGATTTAAAATTGTCATAAATGGGCAAAGATAGGTAGATAGCTAGCTAAACAGACAGATATATATGCTAACAGATAGATAGATGAAGTGCTTGCCGTAGATAGATAGATAGATAGATAGATAGATAGATAGATAGATAGATAGATAGATAATCAATCAAACATTTTTTTCCATTTTCTCTACATTCCAAATGTAAAGAGAAATTTCTGCTCGGAGAGAGTTTACCTAAGAACCGACATTTTGTAGACGAGACCTCCGCCTGGATGCTTCCCTTGGCACTGAAATGGAAGCATCTTAATATCACGTGTCAATCGGTATCTATCCTCCTTATCCTCATAATCTTCACTTTCAACTGCCTTCCCATTCATTTCCATCTGACACATCATTATTCATAACCATTTTAACGATAACTACAGTGAGTGACTCCTGGTTCTTTTACTGTGTGTACTTTAATACAAAATAGCTAGATATACGCAAATATATATATATATATATATATATATATATATATATATATATATATATTGTGATTGTGAGTTTCGGCATACTAGCCACTATGGCCACTGTAAGATATAATATTTTCTGATCAGTCACATTTTGACTTTTGGTATGTTTAATCTCTTTGCGTCTGGTGTTTGAAACAAGACAAAAGAGCATTCGGTCTGCTAATTTTCGCCTGCACCAATTCTGAACAAAAGATTTTCAAACCCCTTTTCGAAACAAACTGTATTAGGTCGAAAATCCGACTAATTGACGCCATTTATATTTAACTGAGCCCAAAGGAAGATGTTTTCAAAAGATACGCATGCCTATGACTAGCAAACGTAGCAGTAATACTAATAATATAATAGCCTAATAATAGTAATATTCAGATTTGCCGTTTCCCTTATAAGGAAAAATTTGGTTATCATTGACCGAACTGTTAACATTACTAACCGTTAAAGATTATAACATCTTTCACTTAAAAGATGTTTTTCAGGAAATTTGATTTCTGGGTTCTGTTAATTATTATCACCCGTTCTAGTATTAAGGGAGTTTATAGTGGTGTGCGACCTCGGGGTTAAAATGAACAGTTGGTTTACCCACGCCAAGAAGGTTATTTATGGAGGATAACAAAGAAATACGCGGGTTTTCTAACAAAACAGGATAAGGAATTTATTTACGAACTTACACGCTTCACGTTGGGTTATAAATATAAATCAGAAATTTTTAAAGTCCGTATTTTCAATGAATTATCATGAAGAGAAAATGATCATACAACAGACACAAAATAATATTAAAAAATTTTTAAAACAAAGGTAAGAGAGTTCGTTGGTCCTAGAAAGGATGAACGATTTTCAATAGTAGGCGAAGAGAGATAATTTGAAATACTTAGCTTTCTAGGGTTGTTGAAATAATTTTCTCTGAAGTGCTAAATGCTCGGTTAAGGCCAATAATGTAATTAGCGAGTAATATGAAACTAGCGAATATCTGAACGCTGGACGCGTGAACTGCAATAAAAAAAATTCATATGATTTCAAACATACTTCTCTTGGTGATTTAATTTATTTCCTTATTTTATATCAAAATAATTCGCATGGGCTCGCTATTTCTTTCTTTTTCTTGACTTAACGGCTAGTTCCTGTGAAAACAAAGTTTTCATTAGTTAAAAACACATTTCACATTTACTCGCAAATTTTCTTTTCGACTTTTCTCACCGGCCAATCTCTGTGAAGTCAAATTTACATTGGTCGAAAGAAAATTTTCACATAGACCCGCAAATTTCTTTCCGTCTTTTTCCACAGCTCTCCCGCATTCGAAGAGAGTGAGTAAAAGGAGTTATTATTATTTCATACTCGCCACAAGTTTACTTCTTAATATTTTGTTTGCGGTAATAATTCCTTAACAGTAATAAATTATTAAGTAGACAATCAGCGTGAATATCTCCATATCGAAATGAACTATGAATTTAATCATGTATGATTCATCAGAGTCCATTACAATTTATGCTGTTCCTAACTGGTCACTCAAATCAGTATCGTTTTGCTTATTCAATGCTTTGCTTCAATGATTAAGAATCTCGTAAATTTAGAGTCTTGACAGTAAAAAAAAAAAAATCGATACTTATATGTATGATTATGTTTAATTATCTCACTGAATGAACGAAACAATCGCACCAAAATGATGATAAGCTTATTGCATATTTATGTATATATCTGGGATTAAATAAATGCCGCTAAAAACGAAAAAAAAAAGATGTCTGAAATATTACGCCATATCTAGTATCACAGTGAAGGCGAAACAATCTGAAATAGAAAGAAGAAATTTGAGTCATCAAATATATTTCTACAGAAGGATGCTGAGAATATTATGGGTTAAACATGGGTTTAACAACGAAGTTCTAAGAAAAATTGAAATAAGAAGGACACTTAGAATCGGAATGAGACAATTGGACTTTCCTGGATACTTAATGTGGAAATAAGATTTGGAGAATTTGTCACCAACAGAGCACATTGAAAGAAAGATGAAAGGTTGAAAGCAACAAGTAAACTATCTAACAAGTTTGAGTAAATGGATAACAGAAGAGAGGAACAAGGACTAGGTGGCTAGCGTGCAGTGAAACTGTTGTAACCTAGGTAAGGTTACTGAATAGAATAATCAAACGAAAGTTGGTAATGAACGATAATACTTAGGACAAGAACAACACATATAAGATTCGCCAGCGAGGCGTAGAAGTAGCCATCTGCTAGAAGTGAGTCAAGTGAATTCCACAATGAATCTCCAACTGCAAGATATCTACCAACCGCCCCACACGATCAAGGCCGAATTTAATGTAGGGTAACCAAGACCGTAGGCTCGGATAAATATTCCCCGTAAACCCCGTATAAAACGGGGTCGTGTATCTGTTTCTCGAGACGAGATCCTTCCCCTCGACATAGCCTCGTCTGGGGATCCTCCCTGCCCAGTTGTAGAGATCTTGACCAGGTCAGCTAGAGACGAATCTCTGACTGTAGATCATCACAGAGTATTTACTACTGCATTTATGTGAAAGGGAACATACCCATTATCGTCCGTAGGTATGCTACAAGAGAAAACTAACGGCTACAAAATATAGAAAGTTGTGGAGAGTGATGATCCCCCAATTTCCGAACGTATACGGCACAAAGAAGAATAAGAAGATGTGGATATTCTGTTAATGTTCGCTTTTTGCTGGTTTCATTATCAAAATGTGACAAAAATAAAGATGAAAATAAAAAAATATCTATTACAGGGATGCAAGGAAGATCCACTCTTTTTTTACTTCAATATTCTTATAAAATTACAGCGTCACTCGTCCATCTAGAGTCATATTATTTTAAGGCCAGAAGAACTGACGAAAGTGGTCTTATTTCATCAGTATAATTTTCTTGCATAGAAATTCTTGTCTGTTGTACGTGATTGTAACTTTAAACCAGTTGATCATAACTTCCTATTCTCTTCATCGGACAAACAACTGTTCTCAAACATGAAATATCACGTGGCTGGTAACTAGTGCCGCAGTGATGATGACGTCATATCTAATGTTGAAGACTTTGTCGAGCAACAGATTAAACAGTCTTCCTTAAACAGTTTACCAAAAAATAAACAATGCCGTTATTAATAAGAAAAGTTGGAATTAATACATTCATATTTCACAGCTGTCGTCTCATTCTTTCATAGTCAATCTATGAACCTTTCACCCCTTGCCTATACTGATATTACCATTAATAATTGTAACAATTTTATTTTTTAAAAAAAATGTGACAAAATTAGGTTTAAATATACTTCTATCCACGTATACTTTATTAGTGTTGCGGAATCTATGCTGAGTAAAATGTATCAGAAGATGATTTTTGTGAAGACCAAGAATGGGCGTGATCGTAATGCATTTATCCACCACAAATAAATCAAACCAAAATAAATAGACAATTCAACTTCAAGAAATTACTGAAAACATCGTCATTAGAGATTTTAACAATAAATTTATATTTATATATATATATATATATATATATATATATATATATATATATATATACATACAAAAGTGATAATAAGTTGATTGTTAAATGTGGCAAGTGAGATAAGGTTACAAAGATTGTCCATGCAGAAATTTAATGTGTACATGTTAATAGTTTGGAATTAAATTAGTTTGATATCTGCAAGGAAAATTGTCAATTGTGTAAGTTCAAGTGATAGTGTGTATGTGTGACAACTGTTAATGTTGATTTAAATTATGAAGAGTTATTCTCCTTTAACTGATAGACTAAAGATAATTGAATGTACAATTAATGTTTTGTAGTGATAGTGTCACTTTTTAGTAAATAAGTTTCTTCACGCGGCAATAGTTGTGCGAGTTGTGTTGAGTTGTTAAGAGGTTGGTAGTAGTTATTGAGTCAGTGTGTTGGCACGCATGGTGTCTGCTGGTATCTCTCGAAACTGACTGACTTGAATTAAGTCGAGCGATTCTTTTTATAGATTTTCAAATAGGCTCCAGGGAGCTTTCGCGGGAAAAAGGTTTGTCTCAACTTTGCTATATTTTAGTGTCTTTTTATTCAATGGGGGATTGAGTTTGGAAAAATAAAGTGATGATTGGTTAAAGGTTTATTTGGGGAAGAGTGCATCTTCCCGTAGGGGGTGACAGGCACATGTGGAGGATTCCATACTAGCATATCTATATTATGCACTAATCTAAGTAAATTGGAATTCAGCAAGAATTATCATTAAAAAAAATTGGACCCCTATTGGTTGCACATTTAGCATGTTTATTTCTAGAATTTTTTTAATCAATCTGTTACTTAGACTCTTAAGAAACAATGACAGAGTATAACCAGTAATAAGAACGCCAGTATGGACTGACCCATGGACACAAATGAGTGAAATCAAATGACGATTGAATTCACTAGATGGAAGAATATGTCAGAAAGACCAGCTTACTTACTTATGTATTGTGTTGTCAGTGGGTGCCTCATGAAATAAATATCTTCTAGATAAATTCATAGGAATGCCAAAACAAGATAGCTGAAAAGGAAATAGATCGAGAAATACCGATAGAAAGAAGTTTCAAAGCCGTTTTTGATATTCACCCTGTAAAGCATATATTTAACTAATTTGTCTTTTATTTGCATTTACCTAGCCATGGCAAGCCCCATGTCCATCAATGTATACATTACAAAGATTTTATCGTTGGCCAACGAAAACCGTCTTAAATCGTAACTAAAAATTTGGCAAAGTCATCCGAATTGCTGATACACTGCTTAAACCATAGATCAGCAAAGGCCATGTTCTGTGTTTGCCAAGTTAATTGCCTTGAAGATTGTGTGTACTTTTAGCAAACAGTATTTGCGTTTGTTGCTTGGCGAAAATTCATGATCAGCAATATGCGAGTGCAGGTATGATAGGGACGTAAGCGTCTTGAATTAATTGTGAAGATATAACGCGAAATGCCAGCAATGGATCCTCTCAGCAATCGCTTGGTGTGTGTACTGGAGAGAAAAACCTTTTTTGTATTTTTATGGATTGGATAATCTAGGGACATAGTCAATGGATGATTTATTTATTCAGTCAGCATACATATCAATCACGCGTCTTCGTTTTCTTCATAAGAACGAGCTTTATGATTTGCAGATATCCTATGTAAAGTAAAATAGTTCCTAAGATAGATAGATGAGGGCTTTTTCAGATTTTACAAGTATGGGAATACACTAATGGTGACTGGAATATACAGATTTATAAACATAGCATACCTCTCGCTACTTTTCTAGCTATTTCCATGAAAGGTGCTGTTAGGAGCAACATTATTTAACCCCACCAATACTAACTTTCACGACTAAGACACCCATGCCACGCACATTGTATCAATCCACTCTAATTCCCTTCTTATTCCATTGGTTAGAAATTCTACTCAGTCAGCTGTTCGGGGAACGGACTACCATATTTCTGTTCCCAAACCGCAGTAAATGCTGAACAAATTACTCTCAGAAGATTTTCGATTCAACAGAGAGTTCTACAGACATTCTATGAAGATCAAAGTCGTACTATGTCCGTAGGAAGGCAATTCTGGGAATAAGATGATACTTTACTTGGAATCCGAAAAAAAATGGTAAAATTTCATAGACAAATGTGAAGAAAGGTGTTTAGAAAATTTAAGACTATAAGAAACACGTGCGCCCAGAATATTACAGGATGTAAATTATTCCCAACAGTACACGTTGAGACATGGGACCAATTTGCTCCGATCACTTCGACAGATACCTTCCGGTCTACCGGCGCTTGTTTAATAACACGTTGATCTTTCCAAATACATGTACTTTGTCGCCGTCCAGGACCTGGTCTATTGAAGGAGGGATATATATTTGATCACTATTGCCAATAGCGACGGCATATCATGTCAAGTTCGGTACATTTTAAAAATTTTAAATTTAACAAACGGCTGCGATTGGACAAACGGAAGGTATTTGCATCTCTTTGGCATCATATAAAACGCCTACTAAACCGTTACATACATAAGCAAACGTATCACGGTCTAAAGCATGCAGCCACATAATTCGTTAGCTGAATATTGAGCGGAAATTTTCATTGTATAATAATGAATATGTGATTAAAATTCACCACTGAATGAAGTATGTTATCAAGATATCAGTAAGTTCAAAAATTAAATATTAGTTCCTTAAAATATGTGTACTTTCATCATTAGGGCAAAAATTTTCAGAAATTTAACCAGGATAAATATTGTATTATCGGCACGTTACATCTTAAGGGGGGCTCGTCTAACTTCGGCTTCCGTAATTATTGTTGCCAACATCGATAACGAAGCAATCTATCTATCTATTTTATCAATTATTATATATATATATATATATATATATATATATATATATATATATATATATATATATATATATATATTATCGTTTCATTAAATAATATAGACAAGTGTTTATTTATTTTATGTAAAATTTTTTTCGTATCTTCTGATAAGTTTGATAGCATTATCATTAACCGAAAAAAAATTCACAATATTTATCCATTATTTTTTTAATATAATCTAAGCTTTCGGCTTACTCAAATATGGATAAATATTGTGAATTTCTTTTTTCGGTTAATGATAATGTTATCAAACTTATCAGAAGATACGAAAAAATTTTACATAAAATAAATAGACAACACTTGTCTATATTATTTAATGAAACGTGTATAAATGAAAATATGCTGCCTAAATACACACAATATATATATATATATATACACACACACACTTACATATATATGAGGGGTGCGCGCTAGTGTGTGTATGTGTGAACGTGTTCGAGTCGGTTAGGTGTTTTAAACCTGTTTAGCTGAATAATAATAATACCAATTCAGTTTCATCAAATTTTTTATAAACATTTTCAGATTTCTCAAATAGTTATTTTATATACTTGGTAATTGTTTTTTCTCAACTACTTATGAATGTTCCTAATATTTTTTAAGGATTCCATTGTAAGAGTTTTGCGCTAATTTCAAATCATTCATGGTGACGTCATTTAAGACAGTTAAAATGATTTATTTCGTCTATTTTAATATAAACCAATACAAAGCTTCAATCAGAATATCGTATGCTAACCTGCAAGAAGGCAACTCTTTGGAGTTTCTTTTACACATATTTACAAATGACATGAAATGTATAGATTATATGGAATTGGTTACTGATAGGAAACTTTTGCTAACTGTGTCGTGCCGGACATTTTTTTATCATGCATCTGTGTATAGAATCTACTGCCATATCTGGTCTCATGCTCAAGCTATATATCTGGAGATTTTCGACAAAGTCCAAAGACTGATTTTTTTAATTTTAGGCTCTATCCTCCTTTTAAAGTTTATTTAAAGCCAAAATATATTTTAGACTGTAAAAATAATTTTGAAGATAATAATGATTTACTAACACAAGTCCCACTAATTAACCCATAGCTGGAGACACAAGAGATTATTTCAGGTTCGTTATATTCGTTTTATTCATATAAGGAAATATAACGAACACGAGTTCCAATTCAGTCATATCCTTATATTTCAAATGTTTTCGTGTATATTTAATCAGTTCACCCAAATCAAGGCGATAATGCCACTAAGATACAGGGTGTTATTAGATATGGAAGAATATGAGAAAAAGAAGGACATTATTAAGAAACGAGAACAATAAAAAAAAGAATTAAGAAGACAGAAGATAAGGTTTGATATCGTATATAAATAGATTTTTGAAAATCAAAATTTAATGAAAAGCAAGAAGCCGGAACAGTTTTTTTTTTTTTTACAGGAGACATCTAACCATTTCAATAGTAAAAAGATGAGACCTTGTCGCTAATTTATCACTTCGCTTATAATTCATAAGGTTTTGATACCATAAAGGAAAGTTCATTACAACGATTATCATGAACCTATTTATAGAAAAGACACAGGAAAACGGAGGATGGGTAAGTAAAGAAAGCAGAGATGCCAAGACAAATGACTTTGCAGATTCTTTTATCGATTTTTATCAAATATCTCTCAATATTATAGCAGGAGTACCAACTCATATGTTGTAGCAATATAGAAAGCATTGAAAAATGGTAGACTTATATAAAGGTAGATTCTGGCTAGAAAATATTTCCAGCAAGATACAGTAATCCAAACTCCCTAGCAACATACCTAGCAATTGATTAAATACAATTTTTCCACTCCATGTCCACGTTAGCCCTAAGTGTAATGAGTCAATCTCCTGGAGGTTAGCATCAGCCATATCGATGAAGAGTAAAAATGGATTATATCAGAAGATTAATTAAGGATCAGTTTAGTTTTCGAATCGCTAAAGTTAACAATCCATTCCTTGCTCCAATTTAGATCAGCTGCAATTTGACCTTATTGAACCGACCAGACTTACAGGAGTAAATAGTTGTGTCTTCAGCACAGATACCGATTTGAGAAGTGATGGCATCAGGAAAGTGGTTCATGAAAATTACGTACAACGTATGTTCAAGTATGTAGACTTGGAGGGGGCGATCGCAGTAATGCAAAAGGATCTAGAAGTTTGGTAGTTAACGACAAGTTTCATTTCGCTAATCGAGAAGAAAGACTGTTTCAATTAAATCATTTCAACATGGGAAGAATTCCTGTATACCAAACCATGTAAAATACATTAGAGATACCCAAAGCAATATTCCCCCATGATAAAGAGACAGCCATGTAAATGCTTTAGTTGGTTGACTGTATGATAATTAATTGGGTTTTATACAAACCTGTTCTAATGTAAAAGGAGGTTAAGGCCTACGTTCTTGGAGTCGAAAGTTGCCATCTAAATTGTACGTGATTTGCAAATCAGTCTCTGACAAACGCGGCACTGAGAGATATTATGTGTGGAACGACCACGGCGTTTCATTGTACAGAATTATAAATACTTATAACCATGACAAATTATAATAGCCACGACATACTTCATTCACTGAGATAAACTAAAATTGAACCAATATAAATATGTATTTAAATTAACTATAAACGTTACAGCATTGTATACATACAGCTAATATAACTGTATGATCGTAAATAAGCACATACACAGCATTTCGATCAACGAAAACTCAGAGTCGGTTAGGTGATGATCAAACTTTACATGTTTGGTTTTTGAGGTACTGAATGTCTAGTCACAGTCAATATCTCAAAAATCAATGTTTTAACGCCCCATCATGACTGAGCAGACCCCCAGTTTTCTGCGGATGAAAAGTAACAGGTGTTTTCACAAAGAAGGGCCATCGTCTTGAAAGTCTGTTGGGACTTAAGTTCCCCCAGACAACAAGTGGAACTCGTATAAACGATCCATCGCTAAAGACGCTGTCAAAATGGTTGGTTCTCTATACCGCTGCAGTAAGTAACTGTGCTGAAATTTACATTTCTGGGAAGTATTCACACAGTGGATGGAAAAAGCGACGCTGAGATCCGAAGACCCATTCCAAAATTTTGCCGAATACTACGGATGGGAATTTCTATAACAGTTCCATCTCCTTTTATCTTTAGAAAAACATCTTATCACTGGTATGCCACACTGTCAGGAATCACAAGATAAAACAATTGTTGTTACAGTATATTTATGATGACTTCAAATAGAAAATTCTAGAGTACGGTCAGAACTCTGACGACCCGAAATGAGAAAGGTTCTTTGAACTCCGTGGGTACTGAATAATGACTCTCATTGATTTTCTTTACGTATATATAACATAAGATTGAAATACATGCGAATACAGGAAGTTTATAATTGTAACTAGCCAATCACTGTTGCAGACACCTGCCCAGGAACATTTTGGTTTGTTCAACACCGGCAGGATCCGCCTATGGTAAATACTGTATCTATGCTGAGCGGAACATAGTCACAGTTTGTGGGAGAGATCACGTAATCTCTGAGGGCCTGAAGTTTGAACAGTGTCAGAAAAGCTCAAGCCCTTGGTCCCGATGACTATTGAGTTTCGGTTAGCGCAACCATCGGGGACTTAAGAGCAGTTCCACCTCCTCAGTTTTACTGACAAGGCATGGGAAAAGACGCGTTGTGGTTTTCCGTCATTTTCCAATTGTGCTGCACTCTGGGATCACCTCCCAAAAACGTTAACACTAGGAAATCAACTTTCGGACAAATCGACTCTGATGATTTTCGAACCTGTGTCTCATGGTGGGAAAACGAACATTCTAGCCATTCGACCAGACATCAATATAAACAGTTGCGGGAACCAAATATTGAAGACACCTAATGAGTTAAACCCCTTCGTGGTGATGGCAAGTCCCTCTCTATTTCTTTTATTTCCTCCAAATATAGGATACTGCCATCTTTACCCGAAAATTAAGCACGTAAAAAAAAAATCAGTAAACGTATCCGTAGTTTAGTGAGTCCGTGATGCAGTGTTGAGGCCTGTAGGATTACCACAGGAATCTACAGACAATATGCAACGCAACATTGTAACAGTAAAAATAGGTTATATCTATTATCATTTACCGTTGTAATAATGTTGTCTGTGTTCAAGATTGAATTTGCTACAGCTTCTGGAGCAAACGAGACATTCGTTCTTGTTTGGTTTATCTTTCGTACGAGTAAGGATTTCATTTTTGTTTGTAGCTCTTGACATCGGTGTTGCTCTTGCAGTTGTCGTTGTTGCTGCAGGATTACTATCTTTAAATCTTCCATTTTTGGTGTGAATTCGAAGACTTCATCGCCACTGTTGTAATGTCTTTGTTCAAAAGAGTCGAGAACTATGAAAGCGTAGTTAGAGAGAGAGAAAGAGAGAGAGAGTATCGAAGGAACAAAAGACGAGGTAGATGAAACATAGAAGAGGTTTAATAAAAACTCATCTGTAGAACCGAAAAACTGAAGTAAATCAAATACTACTCAAATGTGGCTGCTTGCCATATTTATAAGCAGGAGCAGTCAGTTGTCACAGTGATAGGAAAGAACAGTATGTACTCTGACTCGGGCTCAACAACATGTAGTCAGCAATAAAAAGATGTCGATAAAGAATTGCGTCGGCCCACGAAATCATATATTGTTTTGAATGTGGGTTAATTCGCTTTTTATTGAGAAACTAACTTACTACCACGAATGTAAAGTGGTTGAAAATCATACGAGTACGATTTACTGAGAATCTGAATAAAGATTTAATGCCTTCAACACGTTACATTACAAGATTTCAGTAGCAAAGAGACAGAGGCAATAATTTTCGACTTGAATGCTAAGTACGTAATTCTGTTAGAATGTTTGTCAGGCACAATCATTTACTGAGTAGAAGAAAGGGGAACAACGAAGGAAGAGGTTACATGAGAATTGGCAGGTGTTTCTGGAAGCAGTTTTTTTTTAATCTGGAAAAATTCTAAACAGATTAATTTTTTTTTTTTTTTCAAAATTATTGTTAATAATTTGCTCATTTCTATATTTCTGCCCTTATCTATCTATATATCTATTTATCTTACTATATATATATATATATATATATATATATATATATATATATATATATATATATATATAACATAGCAATAACTGATACATTAAAATAGAGACATATTGAACACCCAGATACGCCTAGTCTAGTAAAATGGATTTATCTGTAACCTTGGAAACATGAATTATGTTTTAGCTGTGTATGTAAAACACAGTAATTTTAAAAGTTACTCAAAATTCGCTTGAGGATGAAATGGAAATAATGTCTTAAATTTAATTACAAAATTAAATTCAGAGCTTTTAGCTTCCATTTTTTGAAACATGGTTAGAACTGTGTAGCGAAAAAAACACATTTTAAATCAATTAATTTATAATACATGTATTATATATATATATATATATATATATATATATATATATATATATATATATATAAATATATTACATGCACGTATGTATAGAATTTATGTGGAATGTATCATATATATATATATATATATATATATATATATATATATATATATATATATATATATATATGTATGTATGTTTATATATATATATATATTATGAAGTGGACAAAGTCCGACTATTATTTTAAGACATTCTTTTAAAAAGAATGTATATGCATAAAATGTCTTAATATATATATATATATATATATATATATATAGAGAGAGAGAGAGAGATAAGTTAATATATACATATAAATTCTAGTACATGTATAAAAATTATGTGAAATGTATCTTAAATTTATTATATATATATATATATATATATATATACAATCATATACAAGTCTGTTTCGCAGTATCACAGATCATCAGTTTGATTAGACGTCTGATTGCTTCAAGTGGTGATCGAAACTCAATTCATAATTGAAGAGAGGGGCGTTAATAACAGTAGCAACCACTGTTTTGAAATGTTTTTTTAATGTGTGTGTGTGTGTGTGTGTGGTATGACGTCATAGAAGCGCATCATGAATTTACGACCTGCATCAACTATTCCGCGACAGTTATCGTCGCATAGCAATCTTTTATGTCAGCATAATAGAATATAATTTTTGATGGTGAATATCTTTGTTTAACCACTCTGAAGTTGGCTCATGTGAGCCGAAAGCTTAGTTCATTAATAAAAATATCCAAATTTTCACCCGAAATTAAAGCAACTATACGAAGTTTAGAACGGCTCATAATGAAACATAATAGACATTCCTTGTCTGTTATATTCAAATAATGATCTGCTGTCCCATATATATATATATATATATATATATATATATATATATATATATATATATATATATATATAACTAGACTCGTTTCGAAAAACCCTCGAATTTTTGATTTGCTAATCAAATCAATCTCGAGGGAAAAAAAGTTTTAAAAAAGAAAAGAGCTACAAACATGAACTTCTGCCGACAAAAAAAATCGCACAGATGCAGGTCTGAAGCCCAAAGAAAAAAAACCCGATACGAGTAACAACTAACTAACAAAAAGAGCTCAATACAAACTACTTTCCGTGACGATCTTTTTAGGTGAAACCTAGGTAGGTTTGTCTGGCTCACTAGGTATATATATATATATATATATATATATATATATATATATGATATGAGTAAATGGGCACCTGGACGTGTCTGTATATAGGAAAACCGAAAGAAGTTAATCCTTAATCACATATTATACACGTACATACATACGTACACAAACACACACATATTATATATATATATATATATATATATATATATATATATATATATATATATATATATATATAAAAATTCAACAATGAAAAAAATAAAAAGACCAGAGAGCAACTACCAACCCACACAGTAAACGAAATATATGCCGTGACAAAGTAAAAAGAAATGCTCCATAATGTTAAAAAGTAACAAAAGACAACTGCAGTCTACTGCTAGAGTTTTACGCTTTCGCAAACTTCAAACAGTCATATATATATATATATATATATATATATATATATATATATATATATATATCCCATGAAGTGACCAAACTTATTCATAATAATATTTATGATGGAGAAATGAAATACCGGTTTTGAATCTCGCTCAACAGAGCTTAATCGAGGTTAATGTATAAGAGTAAATCATCCATAAAATGGGATAGGTAAAAATTAAGTAGAAACCACTTGGAGGCCAAGTACAAAATCCTTCTGCTTACAAATAGAAGGTTGCATGGATTGAATATATATGGTAATGGGAGTTAGACTTACTTAAGATGGAAAAAGAATCCACACTAAATTTAGCAGCGGAATAACTATTATTTATGAGGTGTTCAGCGATAGAAGACCGTATGTGTTAGTCAGAACATCTGAAGGTTAATAATTAAAGTTAGATTTATGTAGGCACATTCTGACTAATCCTAACATCTAGCCTTTGATTAGTTCATCCTATAGTGCGAACTGTAACATTGTTTGAATAAATAATAAATAAATAAATAATGCAGCTATTAGGGAGGTGGGGAAAACCGTCTTTTCGAATAGATGCCAAGATGGATTTAGTAGAAAAAACTAACGTATGTTAGTGGCTACATAGCATGCCGAACTGCCAAAGAAGTCTGCTTCGTTTATCTGTCTCTGGTGTTACACAGCGAAGGAAGACAATGGTATACTGGGCAGACTTAATTTCAGTAAAATCCAAAATAAATTAACAATGTCTATATATATATATATATAAAAATATAAAAGTGAACATAGAAGTCAACACTTACAGGCGACAGTCTGTTTCATGCTATATGCAATTGCATATAGCATGAAACAAACTGTCGCCTCTAAGTGTTGACTTCTATGTTCACTTTTATATTTACACACGCCTATCTCTGATATTGAGCACTTTATCCCATAAATATAGCACACCTTAAGACTATATTTCTTTATATATATATATATATATATATATATATATATATATATATATATATATATATAAGTGAGACACTGACACTTACTAGTATATACATTGGTGTATGTAATTAAGTATTTTTATCGAGTCTAGAAGTAACCTCAACAGAATGTAAAAAAGCTCTGGACGGCTATTTCGTCCTATATTTGAAACAAATCAGCAATGCGCATCCACTACTGACAATTGAAATCCGGTGAGTTACGATATGAGGCAAACGTCATACAAACTGTACCAACGGGCCTAGGTGTCGAAGAGGTAACCGTGCTGCATCGGACCGCGTAAGGCGTTAGGTGAATATCTCACTCTCGGAATTACTTCGGAAGTGTGCTTGTCAAAACCTCTGCCTCCAGGCAGAGAGGAATCAAGACGAGGCTGTGCCGAACGGCAGAGTCTCGTCTGGGGTGGTAGACAGCTACCCGATCCCGTTTTTACGGGGTCTACAGGGAATTTTTCCCGAGCCTACGGGCTCGGCTACCCCACATTGAACTTGGCCTTGTGTCTCATCTGGCCACGTAGGGCGGTTACTGTTCAGTGGTTACTTTTCGAACGAGTATTATCGAGCAAGTACTTTTAGTGCGAATGCTATTCGAAGGCGTCTGACACCAGTATTCTTCAACGGCGTTATTACGTTGTATCTACTACAACGATTACAAAGTCTCTACTACAACGAGCCAATCAGATTGCATATCCAACTGTGGATTTTTTCGAGGAACTTAAGAGCAACACCGGGGGCACCAGACCATATATGGCAGCAGTATTCCATGCAAGGGCGAATGATTGATTTAATTCTTATTATAAGCAGAGCAGTTACTTAAATGTTTGTGTCTATATAAACAACCTATAACAATAATAATAATTATATATATATATATATATATATATATATATATATATATGTGTGTGTGTGTGTGTGTGTGTGTGTGTGTATAAATAAAAAAAAGAACAGTAAGATATATAATCCGGTGTTCTTATAGGTATTTTTATTTTTACAACATAGTGCTCGATGTAAATTTACAGAGCATTAATATTATAAATTAATTGCTTTAAAATATGGTTTTTCCGCTACACAGTTCTAACCATGTTTCAAAAATGGAAGCTAAAAGCTACGAATTTAATTTTGCAATTAAATTAAAGACATTACTTCCATTTCATTCGCTTGAGGATGAAATGGAACTAATGTCTTTAATTTAATTACAAAATTAAATTCGTGGCGTTTAGCTTCCATTTTTTTGAAACATGGTTAGAATTGTGTAGCGGAAAAATTTTAAATCAATTAATTTATAATATATATATATATATATATATATATATATTTTATATATATATATATATATATATATATATTTTATATATATATATATATATATATATTATTAGTTAAATATATACATATATATATATATATATATATATATATATATATATATATATATATATAGTTAATATATATATTAGTGGTTAAATGTGAATAAATGTAAAATAGGTATTTGACTACTAGTATATATATATACACATTGATATTTAAAATCTAATTAGTTTATATAAAAAAAATTATCAAAATATATCTGCGTACGTGAATCTGGACAATTTCCACCTATGCCTTTGTTAATTATTCATATAAACACTCGCATACATGCATAAAATTCATTTAATGACTCTGCACAACTACAATAATACACACATTATATGAACGTGTAGGCATATATGTTGACGTCACGCGATACGAAAGCCGATGAAAAAACGACATTGATTTTTCCTGAGCGTTCGTTAGCAGAAATCAATTGTAAATAAGTATAAATTTCTATGTATTTTTTTTTTGCCTTTCAAATTTGCAGGACTTGCACAAATCAGTTCCATTCCCCAATGAAACTAATTAATTTTTTAAAGAAATATAGTATTTTTTTTTAAACTTAACGCTAAGTTCATTTTACATGTTTCTTAAAATTAATCAAACTTGTATGGTCAGCTTTATTTATTTTCCTTCTGCTTGTTTTACCACATACCCAGGGATAGTTCTTAATCCTTCTGCAATTTTCGACGTTCTCATTATTTTCATAATTTCTTTAAAAATATCTTCTTTTTTTTCACTCAAGATTCAAGATATGTAACAGTTTTTTTTAAGTATCTTCATGTTTCAATATCTTCGAATTGTAATATAAATAGGATTATAGTAATAACAATGACTAATTTCTCTATAACATTTTTATTTGATTCTTATTGAAATTACTAATTGTTAATTTTGTTTAATCTTTGACAACCTGTTTACAAAAAATAATAAATAATGTGAACCGGACGATAATTATTTATTATAATTTATAAATAATTTTTTTTTTTTTTTTTTTGTTTTTTTTTTTTGAATAGGTTTAGAGCAGTGGTTTTCAACCAGGGTTCCGAAGAACCCTAGGGTTCCGCCAGTAAAGCTCAGGGGTTCCGCAAGAAGTTACACAAGTTCTATGATTGACATTAATATTAAAGATTTGTGCAAGAAATATCAGGCTCAAGTTTCTCATTGAATTTTTAATGAAATTAAATATAATCTATTTAAACTGAAGTTTTTTAATACATGTGTAATAACCGAAGAAGCAATATTAAAATTGCATATGTATGTATACAATATTTTTACAGTTTGTAAATAAATTTGAAGAAGAGTATTTTTACTTTATTTTTAATAATTGAAAGCTTTTTTAATTTATTGCAGGGGTTCCTCAAGCCACTGGAATGTTTCCTAGTGGTTCCGCTACAGCAAAAAATTGAAAACCACCGGTGTAGAGACTTATCCCTTGTTACCTGTTTAGGACTAAAATTCTAGTTCTTCTGAAAGTCTACTTTATCTCTATACTTCTAATGTCTCCACCTAAACTCTGAAATTTTGTTTTTTCTTCGTCCATTGTTCTGCTTATTGCCCGGTTCACACTCCTCTACGATCTTTTGATCAGGATTAAAGGGTTTTTTTTCTTTGTTTAGGATTGGATTTCCAGTTCCTTCTAACGTCTGCTCATTGTTTTTACTCCCAATAGCCTCTAACATCTTAGAGGAATTATTGCCTGTCTTTGGGTGAATTAAATTTTTAAAAATATATATTCTTTGTCATGAGCTTTCTTTTTAATGATAGTTTTGATTACCTGATCCGTTTGAATTACTAAGATCAATCCTTTTTTTTTATACTTTTCAAGAGAAAAATACTTTTGCTTATTCTTTTTTCTGACTTCATCGAATCATTTGCACAATTCAGTGATTTACTATTCTTAACAATCATATACATCATAGTAATTATTTTAATATTTATTTTCTGTTTATACTTTCTCTCGGAGTTAAAATCTTTGGTTTCTGCTCTATTTTGATTTGTATTATATTAATTCTAATCCACCTTTTTGCCATTTTTCCGAATCTCATTTTAAAAACGTATGTTGCTTAATCATTTCCCAGTTGTATGTTAATCCACTTTTGAGTATATCACTACAACCCCAACACATTGTTTTGTCGATTGTTCCCTGTAGCAAAAGTGGGTCTTAACGGAATGGACTTCCTAGTCGCACTCTAACTGATTTTAAATCCACAGTTGTACTTAGTTAAGACTCTTGTTCAAAAACAGCTAGAATGGCCTGTGTACCCTTCTATCAATCTGAAATGGATTCATACCTTTCCCAAAAGTATTTGTTCCAAAGCGAATGCAATCGACTCATTTAAAATTTGAACACCTCGTCTAAATTCTTATGCTTACTCCCCTTGAAGCCTTTCTCTCTTGCTTTGAATTTTAGATTCTTCTTCTTAATATTATGATTTATCACGTGTTGTCATTTGCGCATTACCATTTGCATATTCATACGAAATGAATCTCTTGAACTTGATAAGTATAAACTGACAATATATTTTCTTAAATACACGGAACTTATTCAGAACATATATTTTGAAAAGAATTTTTATGTACAGCGACACATGCAAAGAAATATAGAAAAAGTCGTAAGGAACAATAACGAATCTTTGAGTTGGAAATGTAGATTTTTATTCATATAAAAAACATTTTTTAATTTTTACAATGTAAAGACTATATTACTGTGGGAGGTTCAATAATTAACAGTTTCTTTAATTTTGTTCAGTTTCGGTTAATGATATATGCAAACCAATAACGACCGGTGTGTTTAATTTTAAATTATGCTTAAACCCTTTTATATGAGACGGCCCTTTATAGAATCATACTCATATATTATAACTGATTTTAGGCTGTTATTGTAAGAAACAATATATTTATTTTAAACAGTTTTTAGTTTATTATTAGACTCTCATATTATACCTACCTATAAACAATTATTAGGTAAAATTTACTCAGGAATAATATCCTTATTTGAAACATTCTTTAAATTATAAACAGAGTAGGCCCACCAAGGAATAATATGTTTAAAGTTTTTTTTTTAATATTATAATGGGGACCCTATTAATACGATTGTAGGGATACAGAAGGCAAGTATCTCCCTTTGGTGGAGATAAATAACATGGGTCACGTGACGACCACTCAATGACGTCACTCAGTGACGAAAGCGGCAGTCAAATTTAGTTTTACAACAACTAAACCGAAAGATTGCTTTCTTTATCCAGGGAACCTAATGGACCGTGCAAAAGCCAACTCAGCCTCTCCAGGAGCTTACAATTACATGTTGCCGTCTCTATTTGCGAACAAATTTTTAACAGATATAGAAAGAATATCCAGCTCTCAGTCCTAAATTTGGGAAAACCCAAAACTGTTTCCCGCTTGTAGTATATGTCCTCAATTGGGAATAGCAGATGAATTCGGCTCGTTTGTATCTGAAGTCCTAAATATTAGCTTCTCTAGACAAAGGAATATCTCCATATTATATGTATGACCAACACTTTTTCTTTCTCCTTACACTCTATTTGCTATATATATATATATATATATATATATATATATATATATAGCCAGTTTTCGCTGACGATCTGCTTAGGTAAAACCTTTATAGGTTTGTCTGCCTCTCTAGGTTTAACTATGTCTGCTCTACTTACTGTATCGAGCACTTTATTTAGTTATTTTGCTTACTCGTATCGGGTTTTTCTTTTTGGGGCTTTGGACTCGCATGCTAGACGATTATTTTCGGCAAACGTAGATGTTCTTTCTTTTTTTATACCTTTTTTCCCTTTGGTATTGGTTTGATTATTTGCATATATTGGATATAATAATGCCCAGTCCGTCTTTATCATTAGAGAAGTCCAATTCTTGAATGCTATCCATACTTTTAAACAGTTATTAGTCTATTATTAGAAAAAGTCTCTTTTCTTTATTAAAAAATGTTGTCATTATTTTAGATAGGTTTTTCGAATAATATTTGGAGGCCTACTACAGATTAATCCCTTTTCTTTAATTTTAATTTCCTTTTAGACTATAATAGGAGGAGTCCGGCGAAGGGGTAATGAGTTTATATTGATTTAGAGTATTATTGCGAGAAGCCCAATAAAAAAAAAAATGTTTTCTTGTCTACAAAATCGCCGTCCTCCCTGTCTTTACTAAATGACTCTCAGTCGTGTGCTCTAAGCAAGATACTGAACTCCCGAGTCATCAAGAACATCAATGGGGAGTCACTGGTTCGATCAGTTTCTAATGAAGAGCTTCCCTGGAGGATCGACAAACTAACCAACCACCGTGCCGTAGCTCAGCGCCGTGTTTGCTAGCGCCTGTCCGGTGTGAACCTGATGATAACTCTACCAGTCGTCTACAAATTCGACCCTACCTCTGCAAACTGGCGACGGCGTAGAGGCAGACCATGCAGCCGCTGGATGGACGTCGTCCGCCAAGTCCTCCAGCAGATTATTCTGTCGCTGGAGGATGTTCCTAAGACAGTCAGAGCTGTAGAGATAGATGTATTTCATAGGCTCAACGACACTTAGCAGCAGTAGTAGCAACCTGTTTAAAAAGGCTTTTAGACTATTATAAGAGGAATCTTAATTTTAGACGAGATTTAGAATTTCTTCCTAATTCTCTTTATCTGTCTCAGAGTTTCTCAATCGGTAAAAGGATAAGTTGTCACACTAAATTCCTATTCAATTTACGTACTTTTTCGTGCTAAACGCAAAATGAAAGCAAACCTATAATATGATGCATAGGTAGCGTATTCCTTGTATTTATCTATTTTCCCTTGCATTTCCTTTTTGTTTCTTATAAGTCTTACTTTTTACGGATAATGGGAAGGAAGTAATGTTTTGATGTTGAAGTTGATAAAATATTGATCAAATCCGTTTAACGTGTGTTGGTTAAGATGGAGCTCCAGGGAAACTAATTGCAAACATATTCCGAGAAAACGGTATTCCGAGGAAAACATTCAGTGTAACTTCTTTGAAAATCGATTAAAAAATTGTTTCCAAATATAAGCAACATGGTCATTAATTCACTGTGGTTAGGAGATAATCTTTCTTATATCCAGTCCCTTGACTGTCGAAACTTTCTGCCATACCTATGGGGATTCTTAACAGTACACACATTAAAACAATCTTGACATATGAGCAGAATAAAGCTGAAGGGAAAGATAGTCTTCGGCAAATCTTCTGCTCACTACAGAAAAACAAAACCTTTGACAACACGTCAAAATGGTTAATCAATCAGATCTTAGCATTTCTTTATTTTTATCAAATGTGTTGCTGCATTTGATTATTCTGTGAGGTCCTTACATTTCTTGATGGTACAGTTTACTTTCTTCTAATTAATCTTGTTTTCAGTTTGAAATTCTTTCATTAAAAATGTTGAACGACTTTTATTATCGAATATTCCATATTACTTTTCTGCTATTTTTTAGTTTCTTTGTTTAAACTTTCGGTCAGATCATTATTTCAAAATATTTTACGACACACTTTGATAGGATATAGATATAAACATAACTTTTTAGGTTATAATTATTCTTTGAGGTAAATATTTATGCAGCAAAGTTTGTCTACTACTGGCTTGTAAAATCCTATTTCTACTAAATAAAGTCAACAAAGTGTGTAGAGTCTGTGTGTATTTTAGGTAATGCTGTATGTTGAATATGTAAAAAAAGAAGACATACAAAAAACCCGAGTTGCTACGATGGACATTATTTCTTTTATGTAATTGTAGGGGGAATAGTTTTTAATGTCTCTTGGGTAGGTATATGCGCCTTCTTTTTTGATTCAGAAGTCAGTTAGGATAGCAATGGTTAAAATGGTCGATCTCAAGTCAGCTTTAAGCTACCTTACAATGGCCAATTTCTTTACATCATGAATAAGGCTACAAAAACATATCCGAACCTGATTTTCCAGCATTCACTACAATTTTGTCGGACAGATAACATATAACAGTTCAGTCCTCTTTTCTCTTTTTCTAACATAATGTTCATGTTTCTTAATACTTTGCTTAGATTTTGGAAGGCATCTTTCGCTATCCAAATGTATTTTCCGATATCGCTCTAATTTTCTGTCCCCTGTTAAAACACTTCCTAGTTCCCCATGTGCTAATACCCTTGGGAAAGGTATGAATCCACTGCTAATGTTATAGGTAAATAGCAGGTTAGACAGGGTTAAATATATAAATATATATATATATATATATATATATATATAGTCTCTTGGGTATATGTGCTTCCTTTTTTGGTTCGGAAGTCAGTCAGGATAGCAATGGTTAAAATGGTCGAGCTTTATGCTGACTTACAATGGCCAAATCATTTACTTTATGAATAGGGCTACAAAAACAAATCCGAATGATGTCATTCTGAAATGGAAAAGAGAAGGATTATCCTTTCTAGAATATTCGTCATAAATTCACGCATCTTCACAGAAAGCCTTTCTGGTTTCTTTACATATTGCATCATAGCAAAACGAACTTCTTTTTTATTCATGTTTTATTGATCGTTTTTATTTAATTTTTTCCACAAAAGCATCTGAGTAATAACATCCGTTGTATAAGATTGATAACAGCCCGGCTAAGCTACTGAAAAATATAAATTTTAAACAGTTACAAGGATGCAGAAGCCATTTATCTCCCTTTGGTGGAGATAAGTCACGTGGGTTACATGATGGCCGGTAAATGACGTCTCTACATACGGCGACAAAAGTGCCGGTCATTTTCCGCTTCGTTTTCAGCAGCCACCATGTATGGTTAATTTCTTTTAACCTGGTGCAAATTACCCAGGCTGAGGCTTAATATATTTGATATAAAGTCTTCTATTTTACGGCCAATAAGTGATGCATAAACAAGTAAGAGACACCTTCAAATAAATCCGACTAAATATACCGTAGAAAGAAATGAAACCTACTGCAGGAAAAACTGGCTCGTCAGTCAAGTATGGAAAGATACGTGATCGCCCAAATGTGTACCATGTATAACACTTAATTGACTTACTAGATTGACGGCAAAGTCTCATCATTTTACAAATGGCTAGATGCAACCGTAAGTTCTATGTTAACAGTTTCTTCCATCACAAATCTGGGTTTTCGAACTCTTGATTCCTACTCAACTTCGATCTGCAAAAATTTACATGTAACGTCAAACTTTATCTTCTGTCTGCTTAAATCTTATTCTTTTATTGTTCTCTCTCCTTAATAATATTTATTCTCACACTCTATGACACTCATTAACCGTGTTGTACCTTGTGGCTTTATTGCCTTGCCTGGGGTAAAATGATTTTAAAAAAACCACAGAAAGAACCTAACTCCTTTCGACTATTACGTAAAGAACCTTGATCTCGAAATTACATTTACCCTTTCTAATAGCCAGAGTAATTAACTTTATTTCCCCAGTCATTAAGACCGGACAAGAAACACGAAACCAACCATCTATCAATTGATTGTTTCAAATCGATAGATGTTAATGCTAGTCGAGATCAAGAGAGGTCAGTGAGGGGAGAATTCCAAACTGTCTGACCGGTGATTGCTCCTCTGCTAGTCAACATAAGTAGTTACCAAACAGACCCTCGCCGACGTCAGCAACCCCCTTTCAACATCAGAAAGGTCGAATAGGGGTTAAATTTGTCACTTGTACGAACTTGAAAAATGAGTGTGCCAGTAGATTCAAACTAGACTGACTTGCACAATGTCTACTACGAAACGGCATTCCATTTCCTGACCCCATACATGAACCTAAAATGCAGGGGTCGTAAGGGTCAGTTTAAGGCACACAAACTAAGACTAAAATGATGTTGAAGTATTGGGCAGTCGAAATTTGGGAGGAGTCATCTTAATTTTCTCACATTGTCTTTCGTTCTATTTCATTCATTCTCTCTTTAACCTCAGTCAGTCTATGAATCTGTTTACCTCTATCAGTACACACACATATATATATATATATATATATATATATATATATATATATATATATATATATATATATATATATATATATATATATATTTCATTAAATAATACAGACAAGGTGCTTTGATTAAGTTTTTTATATAATTTCTCAGAGATGAGGTATTATGTACACTACTTACACACATGGCATAGTGGATAAAGGTGTTGTTTAGATCCAGTGACAGGACCCAGAGAATGTGAGTTCAATACCCGGTTAAGGCAGTGGAGAACTTAGAGGGGAATTAACAGAAGATAACTGACGACTGACATCCATTAAACATGGCACGTGGAACTAGAACAGTCTCCCCCAGTGAGTTCGACATTCCAACCACCTGAAGAAGGCCGGAGCGTAAAACGGCCGAAACGTTATAATAAATATGGTGACAATAGATGAGGACAATAGTCCGAATAATGTAAATAGTCTGCATTTCTTCATTGAGGTCTCGTTTGTTTGAATATACTTTTTCATTCTCATATACAACTGTTTTCATGATGAAACAAAATGTTTCTATTGGATGAAAGCTTGAATTAAAAAATAACATTAACTTTGTTATTATCATATCAGTCTGTCTCTCCCTCCACTCTCTTTCTCTCTCTATTATATATATATATATATATATATGCAAGTTTCATTAAATAATACAGACAAGGTGCTTTGATTAAGTTTTTTATATAATTTCTCATGCGATCATATATTTTTTTTCTTTTCAGTAGTATAAAAATAGTCCAAATGAAAAGGGTTCAATGTATAGCCTAAGGCGCTCGGAAAAAAAAGGATTTGTACCGTTTTTATATAATTTTTCTACTCAAAAGAAAAAAATTATAAGATCATGTCAGAAATTATATAAAAACTTAATGAAAGTACCTTGCCTGTCGTATATAATGAAATTTGCATGAAAGAAGGATTGCTGCCTAAATATATATATATATATATATATATATATATATATATATATATATATTGTGTATTTAGGCAGCATTTTTTCATTCATACTTGTTGCATTAAATTATATAAACAAATGTTGTCAATTTTTTTAATGTAAATTCTTTTCATATCGTCTGATAATCTTAATAACATTATCATTAAACGAAGAAAGAAAATCACAATATTAATCAAAATGTTGATCCATATTGTTTAATCCAATCTAAGCTTTCGGCTTACATAAGCCATTATCAAAGATGACACTTACTGTACAATATATTAAGCAATATACGGACAAGACAGTGATGATAGTCTGTTACTGCTTACATGGATGATTTCCAATCGACGATAAACACGTGCATATAACACGCGTTTGTGTGTGTGTGAGTGTGTGTGTGTGCGTTCGTTCGTGCGCGTGTGTGTGCATGTGTGTCTCATTAAATAAATTGCAAACATTATGTCTGATTATTTTTAGCATGATCAGTTCATACTCACGGATATTTTTCCGTGTGTTAAAATCAAATGATGCTATAAATGTACTGTGACAGTGAAAATCACTTATTTTCTAATTTCCATCACTATCTGAGATCATCATTAGTGGTTCAACTAGTAATGCAAAAATCTATGTTACCTATCCATTACTGTATTTTTCTTTTTGCGTTTAAATGCAGAGTCTAACAGTTTTCCTTTAGCGTTCATTGAAACATGAAAAATTATCTAGCATGGAAGTTTTTTTTCTTTCATGTTTGAATATCATTTTAAAACACGTATTAAAGTGTGAAAACTGTTCTTTATATAAGCATTTTAGAACATTATTACAGTATTCGTAGCTGAACCTATTCAGCGACGGCTTCCATTTTTTAATGTAGATTTAATAGCCGATGCAGATCGTAAATTCAGGATGCGGTTCCATGACGTCCCAACACATTACATTGCACCTCAACATATGGTTCTGTTGTTAATATTTCGTTCTCTCACGTGGTACGACGTCGGTGGCACTGTCGGATCTTTCTTTCTTTCCCCGCGTTTATTTATGGCCCCATCGGCTGGACTAATCCTCTGTCCATGAAGTATGACCACTAATGCTTTTTTTCTTCGACAACTAATTGCTTTCTGGTCTTATCATCTAATTTGGTGCTACTATTGCTTGAGGTCTGCCTCCCGTTTCCCGTGTTTAGAAAATGTGAAACATAAATATCAATGTTAGACCTCACCTGATCTGATGACTACGTGAGGAGAGTGGCACGGCATATTGAGGTAGACTTCACACTATAGTAGCACAGAACAATGGAGAGTCCCATGGTTCTATCCATTTTTTTTTTTTTACAGGGGCTTCTAAGAACGTCTCTCATTGGTCAGTAAATATGAAAACATGAATCCCAAACAATTCACAAATAATTTTGGCGGTTGCTTGACCGTTAATTATAAAACAGATTTTGAACTGCAAAAATTTATTTTTAGAAACTGTATTGCTTTTAAAATACACCTTTCTCAAGGTTTGTGTAAAAAATGAAACAGACCAAGACGATTAAACAGTTATTTACTTCAGTAAAGACTGAGTAATAAAAAATAATGTTTTTGTAAGACATTTGATGGTGCAAATGTCATTGAAAAGCAAAAAAAGAATTCTAGCAATGCAATTTCATTGTTATTTATATCAGGGCACCTCGAGGTGGTGTAATGGTTAACAAGCTTGTCTCGGTAGAACAGTTACGACTGAGTAGTGAGTTCGATCCTCACCGTGTGCCCCTTACTTTCGGCAATGCGCCACATCCAGTCTACGCTTTGGTGTCAATGGCGTTAGTGTAAACTTGTTGTCGCTAGATGATTTACGACTGAAAGTGAGTTCGATCCTCACTAGGTGCCTCATACTTTCGGCCTTGTGCCGCATCTAAGCTATGCTTAGAAAATAGCCATTATTATTCGCATCAACTTAATTTGATAATGCGGAATGGAGCACGTATTACACGGAACGTAAAATATTTTTCTCCAACCAATTCTTCGTCCTTGAAGCGTGGTCGCTAATGCTTCCTCCTCGACGATTAATTGCTTTCCGGGGCCATCCTCTAACAGGAGACGTTTTTATTGAACAATGGAGAGTCACAATGGCTCCATCCGGGTGTTTACAACAGTTTGAGAACACGTCAGTCATTGGCCAGCAATTATGAAAGCTTATTTCACCATATATACAAAAATTGAATCCGTAACAATTCACAAAGAAATAATTTGGGCGGTATTTTAACCTCTAATTATAATATTGATTTCCACACAACTGTAAGTTTATTTTTACAATACGCTTGGCTTTAAAAATAAGCTTTTCTCAAGGTTTGTTTAAAAAAAAAAAGAAAGAACCAACCAAAACGATTAAATAGTTATTTATTTCACTAAAGACTAATAATAAAAGTATTTTTTTTATATTTCATATAAGTCAAAGTTCATTCATGTTATGGCCCGGTTCCTTGTACTACGGTGATAGTCCAAGGTAGAACCAATAAAGAAGAACTCGAAGGCGAATATGAAATAACAAGAGATATATTACAAACAGGAATATATACAGAGAGGTAGAAAGGTTTTAGTACGAACGATCAGGTTTAGTAGTAATTGTCTGAACGCGACTCTGTTTCGGACTGCCTCTGACTGACTGACTGACTCCTGAGGGACTTCACTCCAGACTTCCTCTTGAGGCGCAGTATTTATTACGTATGGAATAGTCCATTATGTTATTATGGGTAAGATCCCATAACAATTCACATAAATGAATATCCATCATTAAATAAGGATAATTCGAACCAATTTTAGAAGACGTTTGATTTACTTAAAACACAGCAATACTGACAGAAAGTCACAATTTAAAAATACCACTTATCATTAACTATTTATTTAATTATTGCTATTGAATACTTATTTAATTATATTTTTTTCTCAAAAATTGAGAAGTTAAAAAAATCATATTTAAATACTAGACAATTCTAGACAGAGTAATACTCCATCGTACATCATATTGTAGCTTATAAAATTTATTAATTCGCTCAATTCAGTTCAGTATTCAGGCTTGATAGAATCACTACAAGCTTGACGGCTTCAACACTAGGGTTAAGCGTTATTTTACCTATAGTCAATTATGTGCCATGCGTGATACATTCTTTCGATACATGACTGACGAGGTAGATTTTTTCCCGCATTAGGTTGTCATTTCTTTCTGAGGTAGACCAGTTGCCATCCCGTTGCAAACCCGGTCTGTCCTGCTGTTTAACCATAGCTGGGGGATGGAGAAGAGAATTCATACCTTTCCCAACGGTATTAGAACGACTGGAATTCGAACTCTTTCCGAGCCGTTATCCATTACTCCACCATGCCTACATGAACTCAAAAACAGCATTTCTAGCCTTCCCTTAACCTCAAACAACACTATAGATTAACGCTCTACTGTGAGTGTTTCTGGGGAATTTTACTAGGGGAACATTAGTATAAAATAAATGATGCGTCATTCAAATGATTTACTTTAATTATATTGAAAATAGTTAAACAAAACTAGTTATCGTCCTGGGTAAAACAATTAACTCCATTCAACAGAAAGCCTCTGATCAGGAGGTATTGAGGGGCGTGAAACCACCTCTTAATTGCTAATGTTTCACACTAACCCGTTGTGGTAGAACCTGCCAGGGTCCCAGCTATGTATTGCTGGTATTAAGATGTATTTTTATCCTTTCATAGTGTTTTGACCCCAAAAGGGCTCAAAACACTATGTAATACATTTTAGTAGCAGCAATACCATGAATTCATTTTAATACCAGCAATAACATTTTGAAAAAATATTTGACTAGCAATACATTTTCGGAAAAAAATTATTACCAGTAGTAAAAATCTTGTCGGTTTTAAATAACACATTGAGGTTTTGATATGCCGTAAAATCAAACTAAAACAAACCAAAAATAGTTAAAATTTATTTTTATTTTTTTCGATGTAATATAAAAACGATGTGTTAATCTGAGCTTTAGTCTATTTTCGCCAAACTCTTAGTGTTTGAATTATTTACTGGAAACAGCAGCGAATAAGATTCGTATCAGTCTATCGAAATGTTTTCTTAATCACTTCCATACATGAATATTTGTAGCTTGTTCAGAAGCAGCAGATAATTCCGAACAAATTTCCATCACGAATAACGATTACCAGTACGTAATGCAAATCATCAAAATGCACCAGTTCGTCTTATTAGTAATGTGTTGGCTATTCCGAATTTAAAAAAAAATACGAAGCCGATTAAATCTAACATTATCGAAATAAAAATAGAAACAAGACTGACAAATGAAGTCATGGCAACCAAGAAATGTTAAAATATGATTCATTTGATTGACATCGGATAGTATATCTTTCTTTACTTTTCTTTTTAAACGTTTCACCATGCAGGTCGTTACAGAGAGTGAAAATGAAAGAAAAGACTGGGTATAGGTTTTCGAGAAAAGGATGACTGACGAACAGTATTCATAAAGATAGAAAATGGCGATTGATGTTGCATTTAAATTTTTGAAGATTGATTGTAGCTATCATGGAAGCAACTAAACGGAAGGGTATTGTACAGGCCGGAAGTGCGAATAAAAAAAACTGTTGGAGTAGAAGTGGCTGTTATATTTAACTATTTCAACAGTAAAAGAGTGTTCCCTAGATGCCAATAAATGCCAGTAAATTCAAGTAGCAACAACGGGGGGGATCTCGCCAGAGCAGTTGCCACGAAAATATTTCAAGAAAAGACAGAGGGAAGTCATGTAGGTGAGAAGGTAACTGAAGTCGAGATGACAAGTAAGGATCGATTAAATTGCAGATCCTCCTTTGGCTTTTAAGAACCTCGATGTGAATAGCAGAAGCACCAGACCAGATATGGCAAAAGTGTTCAATGCACGGACGAATGGTAGATTTGTAAATGTGTAAATTGAATCTTACGCGAATAACCTTCTAGTTCGATACAGCAACCCAACTTTCCTTGCATTACAGGCAGCTATGAATTCAATGTAGCCATTCCACTTCAAGTTAGTTGAAAACGTGAGACCTGGAAGGCGCAGTGTGTTGCTCCACATGAGTCTAGCATCAGTCCTGCTAATGTCGGACAGGATAGATTCTTGGACTAATATGTAAGACACTGCAGTAATAAGGAATATAGGTTAAAATGATAAATGAAATATTGGTAAAAAATCGTGATTGTTTTACTTTTTAATCATTACTGATGCTACTTGGTACAGGATCGAAAATAAAAGGATTTGATATAAAAAAAACGAAAATAGAAGATATAAGATATAAATCGTCAAAGAAATAAGAAAGGATAATAAAAAATAACATTGGCAAATAAAAAAAAAAAACGCTATATAAGATCTAATCTCTTTTCGGGAATCCCAGACAATTCTGTCACAAATATAAAACATTTTTTGGTTTGTTTGATTTTGGTTAGTGGCATATCAGCCTCCATGGGTTATTTAATTTAGTACACAATTTAATGGCTGAAAGTACATATATTTTCTACATCATTTTATGCTTTCGGAATAAACATATGGTTTATAGATATATAGTTTGTACATTTTCTGATGTAGGTGTTATACGTTTTGTTATAGATCTATTTCTTCAAGTAATACATTATGTTGAGGTCTTCAGTATTTTCACATATATTTACATGTTGCTTTCCTTGTAACTTCATGTTTCATAGGTTCTAAATAAACACATCCAGTTAAGATGCAGCTGTAAGTGTTGATTTATCTTCATCCTCCAGCAATAATGTTATGGTTTATGTATGTTTAGCCTATATGTAGCCGATGTTCAGCCAAGCGAGTTTTACCTCATCCATTCTTCTTTTTCCAGAGACATGCTTCCATTCACCCAGGAACGATTTGATTGCACGAAGCTTATAATTTCCGTTGCCGGTCCAGCGCCTCTGTCACTTCTGTTGAATGAAAACGCTAGTGTAAGTTTCCAGGTCCATATAAGGGATCCTGAATCTATTATCAAATGTTTCATTTTGGGGTGACTTTGCGGCTAAGTCTACTTGGTCGTTTCATCTACGGTTGCTTGAAATCCATCATAGCACTAGTTACTGCTGTTATTACTGATAAGGAGTTAGAGAATATAAAATTGTTTTTTGTTTCTAGCGCTGAAGTCAATTCCTAGGTCGATTGCTCCTAATTCTGCATTGAAACCCAAGTTTCTTTTGGCAAATGTTTCTTTTTTTCTTGTTATACACTGCACATCCTGGTATTTTTTTCATCTATCTCTGAAGATCTAAGTGTGTATGAGATAATTGATTGATTTTTTTTCTAATTCCTCTTGGAATATAAGTTGATGAGTACTTGTTTTTTGATATTTGCATAGTTTTAGATATATTTCCGGTATTCCTATGGTCTAAAGTAGTATATTTGTGATGATTTCATTATGGATTCTAGATAGATATATTTCCACTTCCTGAATAATGGGTTCCATCTAGATTCCTATGTCTTCATGGCATTTTCTTTTTGCTAGAAGAGGTTTCTTAATTTTAGTTCAAATGTGATACTGTATGCAGGAACAGAGGTGCTTGTATTTTAGTTTCATATACTATTGGAAGTGACTCATTTCTATATGAAGTTACAAAGATTATATGTAGCTACAGCTATTACCTATGAGTCAGTTGAGTGCTTACTACTTTCCGCGAATGACTAACACTACACAACAATGGCGTCACCGATATCTAACGACCTGAACAAGCAAATATCACTTATTATGAATACCAACAAGTGTGGCATAGAATACTACCAGGTAAAGCTAAAGGATTCAAAATCAATGGGAGGAGAAAACCAAATAACGGGCCGCTTTTTGGCAACGGTTTTTTGTGAAGTCATTATAAAGTTATCAGCAATTGCACACCCAAGGCAGTTGGGGGTAATCCCGTTTGTCGATATAAGTCAACTAATAGTAAAGAGATAACATCCTGAATAAACCTAGTGCCTGCAGAAAAAGAGAGAGAGAGCTAAGTTTATTAATATTTTGAATGAACCAGTTATTGAATAAGTTCTTCATTTAAAACAGGGTGCTAATATTGGGACATTTAAAACTGGCATCTGAAAACCAGTCAGTCGTTGAGGATTTGATCCAAATGAAATTGGTAAACGTCATTCAAAATGTGAAGTATCGGCAAATGACTCTAATGCATTTACAATTGTGAAAGTTGTCACTAGAACAGTGTGTCACATTTGTTCAGCAAGATGAATTACTTCGAAAATTTAATAGAACAAAAGTTACGAATCCGGTAGAGGAAATGGACGCATAAGCGATAAAGAAAATAAAAGACAGAATAATGTGAACTTATTGTTGATATCAACATCAACCAAAAAAAAATGTCCGGCATATAAAAAAAAAATTGAGAAGTGTTTCAAAATTAATCATTTGAAAGATATGTGAAAATTCAAAAAAAAAAAAAAAAAAAAAAAATAAATACAGAGATTTTAAAAAATGAAGTGGGAATAATTATGGATGTCTTTTCTATGAACAAAAAATAAAAACTGTTCATTAAAAACCTAAATCAATGTTTTATTCTGGATGGAAGTGACGTGATGGTGATACCCAGATATTTCCAGAGGAAATTTAAAAAAAAAAAAAAAAATATAAACATGTCCAACCGAATCAGTTCAACGGATCCGTGATAAAAACTTAAAGCTAATTTGAAGTCTACTTGGAGCTAAAAATAAATTTGAAGTATTAGCAAATACGGTGAAAACTATAAAAAAAAAAAATATTGCAAATATGCGTACAACAGAAAAAAAATACAGAATCATTTCTTCTTAGATTGGTGCTAAGTTATAGGGCAATATCCCATGCTGGAGAATCAAAATGCCCGTCCGCCCTAATGGATAGCTAAATTAGTCCCATTGACCATGTTCTATGCCTCCAATGAAAAACTATGGTGTAAAAAGAATAATGAACCTAATCTACATATGGCAAGATTCATAATGCAAAGTGGACAGGAAAATATGATAATAGAATATTGGAACTGGGATATTAACTCATGCAGACCAATTTAGATTGCAACACGAGAACGATGAAGAAATGTATGGTGAGACTGAGAGTAATGAATTCGAAAGTGTCATGTCAAAACAAGACAAACTATTCAGTGAAATCGAAAGTAACATAGACTCTGAAGATGAACAATCGTTGGAGGAACACACCTATGAAAATGAAAAAAAGATATCCCATAGCTAGGCAATATCATAGAGAGAGGAAGGAAGATAAATGCTCTCAGAATTATTACCATGAAAAATAAGGGAATGAAACCTTTTGGCTACAGGCAGACGAGGAAACCCATTCACATACCTCATTTGCATGTAGTAAGGACGTTACATGGAGTCACATAAAAAGCTACGGCGATTCGGCCTGAGTCAGTTGAATGCATGCTACTTCCAGCGCGCAGGTAATACTAGACACTGAATATAATTTATCCCGTTTAAATTTTGGTGGAGGTTACTTTGGTTCTACATACAAACATTCTATAGGGGATGTTCTAAAAACTTCAAGCGCCAAACACAAACTGTTGTGGCCTTGTTAGGGCCAGAAATAAAGACACAAGAGGTGTATCGAGTTAAATATATTAAGAGAAACAGTAATACAAACATATACAAACGAGAGTATTACAGCAAGAATGTTCGGTCCGACTGTCATAGATGGCTGCTGAACACTTCCTTCTCCAAAGGCATTACCTGCTCATATTTATAGCTGGGACATTCTATGCGTGTGTGGGTAAATTACAATAGCACAGACCTTCCTGGTAGTTTGGATTAATTATTTTGAAATACGATTTCCTTACTGATTGGCATATAAAGCTTCCATAGTCCGGCTTGGGTCGCATTTATTTTCTATATAATTTAAACAGCGACTGCTAGCCTGCTCCTCACATTTTGTGGGACACCACTCCCAAGAGATGTAATGTTTTATTGTATTTTGTTCTCAGATATATTATGTGTGGTACTATCGTTAATTTCTTGTCAGGAACTCCCCCCCCCAATAACATGCCCTAGCAAATAATTGGAATTTCTGTCCCTTTGAGTTGTAATACTGGATCATTATGCAGCGTTTTTTATTACCATGCTTACAAATCGAAACACATGGTTCAATGTACTCTACATTGTATGCCAATGATTAATTTGTCGAACACCAGGTACCAAACTAGCCACCTTCTCACCATTCTCTCCAAGGCTTTACACAAACAACTTTTGAGAGAAATCGGGCTATATTTAAATCTATCATTGAACCAGTGCCTTTTTCGTCTGCTTGCAGTTGAGTTTTTAGGAGGGTATTCTTTTGCTATGGTTATTAGGTTTTCCGTGATATTTTCTGCTGTTTCTATGTTATTTTGAGTTAATTAGTTTTGACACAGATTTCCGAATTCTTCCCAGTCAGCCTTGCTTAGTTTCGATTTACGAGAGACGGGGGCATCGATCACATGTGTTCCTCAGGATAATGGGTAAATTGTCGCTACCGCATGTATCATCGTAAACACTGCTGGTAAAGTCTAGGTAACTAGATAAAGTGCTTGATCATACACAGCCAGGTCGATTTCTGACAAACTTCCAGTTGCTGGATCGATGTGTGCCGCTTTTCCCTAGCATAATAGATTGTTTCCGTAATTTTCCATTTCTTATTTGTCTCCTTGGAACCCTTAGGAGAATGAAGGATTTGGTTAATTGCTTTACCATTTCTGGCCTGGTCTATCTGGTCTTGCGGTTGGATATACAGAGAACATATGCTAACTGTTCTGTAGAAAGTAGCTCTCACGGCATCTGCCTGCGATTCTGCTTTTAATTTGGGGAATGTCATTTTCTATTAAAAAGGTTACACCACCAGAGGCACTGATTCTAAATTTGTCAATGTGCTTGCATTTTTCATAGTTTCTAATATTAACATTATTTCGTAGAAACTTTTCTTGGATAAAAATAAGCGTAGTGGTCAGTTGTGGACCTATTTCTGATAAGGAGTCTAACGTTTACTAACAAAGTCACGAGGCTAATCAAATCACGGGAAAATCAGACATTGTTCAAAACAGTTTCAGTTAGTTTTCTTGAACGTTTCCTAACCCAAGATGAATGTTGGGTTCATCATTTTCAGCCAATCTATGCAGTGGAATCGCCCCCTCCTAACCAGCATCAAAGAAGTCCAAGGTCGTTTTATTTGCAAAGACGGCGATGACTCTAGATTGATGGGATTCAAAAGGTATTGTGTTTATTGACTACACCATCAATGGAAAGTATTATGTCAACTTGTTGAGCCAGTCACGAAAGGCTATCAAGACCAAAAGCCTAATTAAACTAAAGAAAGGTTTCGTATTTCATCAGGAAATTCCTCCAGGACACAAGTCCTTGCTTTCAATAGATAGTGTATACAACTGTGGTTTTGAACTGGATGCTCACTCGCCCTATTCTCATGATTTGGTCCCATATGATTCTCAACTGTTCCCCAAAATGAAAAAATACTTGACTGGGGACATGTATCGCAGTGGTGATGACGCTATAGATGCTGATAATGAAACTTATGACTAACAGGATGAAAGCATATTCACCATTGGGATCCAATCACTGTAAAATAGAAGGAAGAAATACGTATACCGAAAGGGGGACTATGTTGAAAAGTTAACCACATTTGGTTACATTCCATAAAAAGTACATTGTTCACACGATAAAACGTTCAACTGGCTCTCATATTGTCTATGATAATTAAGGGCCATTTTCTAATATCTGCGTATATCTCTGAGATGAGGTATTATGATTACTTGCATCATTTACATTATTCGTACTGTTATCCTCATCTTTATTGTCATCTTCACAACACTTATTCAGCTGATTGGAAATTTGAACCGATTGTTCGAAGTTGATTGTTCTTTTACCACATGCCACGTCTCTTCCGGATGTCTCAGATATCATTTAACTCGACTACTACTACTTCACTACTGCTGCGGTCTGCTATTGAACTCAAAACTTTTTTGATATAGTCACTATATCTATCTATCTATCTATCTATCTATCTATATATATATATATATATATATATATATATATATATATATATATATATATATATATATATATAACCAACGTTTTTTATCCACTGGACAATGTATTCTTTTAGGACAACTATGTATGAATTTATGGGCGCTATAAAACTAATGTCTCAGCATCATGTTTTACCAGTGCTCATATTGTAATTATTACTATTATTATTATTGTTTTTACCAGAACTTATATTGCAATTTTTGCAATATAAGCTCTCGTTAGAAAATTGCAATAATAATAACGGTAGAAACGTTGTTAATATGGCAATGAAAATGAGGATAACAGTCCGACTAATTGAAATAATGCAAGCATTTTTTTTAATTTGTTAACTTTTATATGAGTAGGTTTAGAAGGTTGGTTAAGACACTCAACGATGACATAGAAGAAAGTGATTCTATTTTTTATATAAATTTCTTTGGGTTATCAGAATCTATGTTGTTCGAAACCTTGAAAAATTAACTAAAATTCTTGCCTGTCAATTTTAATGAAATAGGCATCAATGATATGCTGCTAGATATAGATAGATAGATTCCAAGATCATCTTGTATTTACTGTGTCCATTCAGGAAGTGAAATATCATGGCTCTCCATAGCCTATTATCATTGTAACTTTTAGCACAGTTTGTTCCGTCGCCAAGCTTGCCACCTCTTGTTATGCCCTCCATGCATATAAGCTGTCTTCCCTTATGCCTTTTAAATTCTATATGTACTTTCAGTGTGAGATTTTCCGCGCTATCATTTCTCGTTACGTGTTCCGAAAATTTCAGGAAACTCTACCAAAGATTGACGTAATGGATGTGAAATGCCGATACAATTCTGCAGAAATTAAATTCAGAAAACATTTTAAAAAATACAAAACGTTGTAAGAAAAAGAAATTAGAAATAGGGAAAGAAAGACAGAGGGATAGAATTATTTATTCACAAAAACAAGATAAATAAGCAAATAAATATAAAACTGTATTTAA
>CAHIKZ030005329.1:1397500-1457500 GCA_903632075.3 Acanthosepion pharaonis | reverse complement strand
ATTGCATTAGGTAAAAGCTATTACTGCGCAAGCCGAATAACACAAAGCAATTTGCAACAAGGGTAGACCCCCCAGGGGAAAAAGTAAATGATTTCACTCGGAATATTGCAAGTAGTCTGGATAATTATTCGAGAGATTCCGCTTTAGAGATGATTGTATTATATAAGAGCTGGGGAGTTAGGTTAGGTACAGAGAATAAAGAGCCCCCCTCACCTCAACTTATAAGAAAAGTGATTAATAAACACGATTGTAAATCGCTACGCGCCAACACGCGTTTATGACTATTCCTCGCTTTTTCGTTTGGGAAAAGCAACTTTGTTGTGTGTGTAGTGTCGCTGAAGTGTTTATCGTTTTAGCTGAGTGCTTGTTTACGACCTGCATGATCTGATCGAATTTGCAGATTCACAGGGATTAGATTTCATATCTACCGTTTGTATTCGTCTATAGGTCGAGGTAATATAAATAGCAGACTTACAAGTTTCGGTCAAGATACTTTTTTTGAACAGACCTTAATGGGCGTGCTTAAGTCGATTTTATTCCTCAAAAATGAAACATGGTTGCGATAAGGAGTTTCTTGGGACAAAGATATTTTTTTCAAAAATAGCACATTTCAACAGTTCGTTTAAGACAATGATGTTTTATTCAATAATACCCATCACTGTCATGGGTACTTACCTATAACTACAGAATGACCAACCCAATCCCGTTTATACGGATTCTACGGGCATTTTTTGGCCGAGCCTACGTGCCACATGCAACCCTCGTGCGGGTGGCTAGTCACCGAATCGAGCCGGGCTTCTCGACTTGACGGTCGAACTCTCTGCCTCTGAGCAGAGAGGAACCCAGACGAGGCTCCGCCGAAGGGCAGAGTCTGTTCGGGGAGATTGACCAACCCGATCCCGTTTATACGGGTTCTACGTGCATTTTTTGGCCGGGCCTACGAGCTCGGGAAACATACGTTAAACTCGGTTTTGTGCCACAGGCAACCCTCGTGGGGAGGTGGCTAGATACCGAATCAGGCCGAGCTTCTTGGCTTGATGGTCGAACTCTATGCCTCTGAGCAGAGAGGAACCCGGACGAGGCTCGCCGATTCTGTTTTTACAGTTTCTCCGGGCATTTTTTGGTCGAGCCTACGGGCTTGGAAAACTCACGTAAAGCTCGGCCTTGTGCCACATCTTTCCCTCGGGGGGGGGAGCAAGTAAATATCCAATCGAGTCGAGGCGATAGTAGTTCACTCCAAACCAGACTGACAGTCATACTAACACCTTCTACATCTTGTATTATTATTTCGTGTAATATACCTTCCTTATTTCTACTCTTGTGTTTGTGGTGTTCTTCCTTGGTCCTAACCTGGACCATAAGAATCATCATCATTATAATTATCATCCATCCTATGATCAGGTGTGTTCATAGCGTCGCTCTGCAGTTAAACACCTATAACCAGCTCCCTTCATTTTTCTGAGTCTTTGTGAGTTCTATATCTTACTCCACTCAGTGACGTAGTCACCCCATTATTTTCTCCTCCTGCCCTTTCTTGCTTTTGCCTAAGTTGGAATCATGTAGGATGGTAATGAGAAGATTTTTGGCTCTTCTGACATGTTCATATCATTTCAAATTTCTAAGCTTGGATGTGGATATTATACCTTTCTAACTGAACTATTTTATGCTCTATGGTGTCTGTCAGTTTTATTTGAGATACACAACAATAAATTGGATAAAAAAAGATTTATGAAGGAAATTAGTGTAAAGAATATGACAAATGAGAAGGTTTAAGACAAACCACAAAGTGTCTGAACAGAGAAAATTCGAGGAAATAATGCAAGCTAAAAAGCGATCTCCCATAAATTCATCTTTAAAATCAAGATTTTGTAACACTGAAGCCAAACAAAATAGCTTAAGAGACAGTTCCCTCGAAGAGATGGCCAGTGGCAAAAGAATTGAGGACACCAACGTAAACGATGGCGTGATGATGTCCACATATGGACTTAAAATCGTTGTGACACAGCCACCGAAGATTCCCAGTTTTGGCGACAAATATTCCCTATTAATGCGAAATCTACCACAGTTGTGGAAAATATACAATATCAATGCTAACGTCACATATCACAAAATTTGATAGCATCGTTTTAATCTTTGTTTTCTTCTTTTTAACCGTCCTAGGTATGACAATAAATTACATCCGTGTCCTGGGTAAGACGACAAATCTACGTCCAACAGCAAGGCCTCTGATCAGTTTGTGAGGAGCTTGGAACCACCTCTTAGTTGCTGGCGTTTCCAGGTTCATCCTGTTATGGTCTGAGCTATGGGTAAATAGTTAACTCCCAAACTGCGGTCAAAACACTATGAAATTGTAAAAATATGTTTTAATATCAGAAATACTTTGTAAAAAATTACCAGCACTATATTTCTGAAGAAGAATTATTACCAGCTAGACATTTTTGAAAAAAAATACCAACAATAAAACTCTTGTCGGCATTAAATAACCCATTGAGTTTGATATGCCGTAAAACAAAACAAACAATCCAATATATACTTAGATAGAAAAGATAGATAGAAAGAAAGAAAGAAAGAAAGAAAGAAAGAAAGAAAGAAATTATACACATCAATAAAAATCTTGTCTGCATTAAATAACCCATTGAGGTTGATATGCCGTAAAACAATACAAACCAATCCAATATATAATGAGATAGATAGATAGATAGATAGATAGATAGATAGATAGATAAAAACATATTGCCAGCAATAAGAATCTTGCCGGTATTAAATAACCCATTATTGGTTGATATGCCATTAACCAAACCAAACCAAACCAAACTTTTTTTAATCGTTTATTTCTTTTTTCTCTTTTTTTTGACATTTTTTATATGTTGCCCTTTCGTATTTATAAAAGTCAATCTCGATATATTCTGCATCTAATTTCTTTCCTCATTGTCTTGTTTTTTCGCCGTTCTTTTCATTCCATTGTCTCTTCCTTCAATGACAAAATTACCCTTTCATCATTATCATATTCCACACTATCTTCATCGATGGCTTTGCCATATTTATCAATACCCTCGTCTCTATCATTATATTGTTTTCAATGCCGTTTACATTTTCATTTTATAATGATCTTGAAAAAAAAACGATATTCCCTACCATGTTTTCCAAGAAATCGAAACACCTTTTCCAAAACTAACCTATTATATGGAATTAAAATGAAATCTGTAATAGCACATACCCTGAATCCATCGTAAGAATTCAACGTTTGAAATTAGTAAATACTAAAGACTGCAAATAAATCTGTGTATAAATAAGTTATAACATTTTTAATAAAGAAAAACTGGATGTAGAATTGGTTGATCTGGGAATAGTTTCGCCGTACATCACAAACCAAAGCATTACCCTAGAATGTCGTGTCATGTTCTTAAAAATAAAATAAAAACTGAGACTTTCATTTGCATACGGATCATATGCAGGGTGTCAAACTCAGAAATATCTAAACTCTCAGCACTCTACAACTGTTTTCTCAGCTCATTTTTAAATGTTTTCGAACGAATGATATCAGTGCGAAACTATTATTCACCGAACCTTGTGGAGTGGCGCTACAGAATCAGAAAGAACTCTACCAAATAACAGAAACTACCTTTCAAGACATTCAACAGCACCAAACAACTAAAATAGGTATTAATTCTAACTCGAAGAGAAAATATAAACATAATCCACATGTTAATGTTCCATAGTAATTCAAAACAAAGTTTAAGGAAAGGACAGTAATTGTTAATGAACTGGAAAAGAGTATCTTCCTGAAAAATGTCTTCTCAGAGAAAGATTTTCTAAGTATAATCTGAAAGTAGCAGAAGCTGTTCAGTCGATAAATTCCGAATATTTCACTATAATGAAAAGATTAATATTGCCACTAACATATAAATTGTTTCAAAACCAAAACTTTAAACTAGATTGATCTAATTGCCTGCATATATTTTTCTAGATTTTAATTATTTTTTTCTTTTCAAACAATAAATGTTTTCCGTTATCCACATGAATGTATTAACGACGAATTCATATGGATAATGGACCAGAATACACTCCTGTACAAATTAATTGAAGCAAAACGAATAATTCAATTTTTATTAACTTTTTTCGTATTTTCCCAATGAAACATGACCCGATACACATTTTAGTACTGTGTATGCTCATTACACGAAGTCGTTCCTTACAGATTGACCACAGATTCTCGATTTGATTTAAATCGGGAGAGTTTCCGGGATAGTTTATTACTTTGATTTGCTCACTGGTAAGGCTTACCAGTGTGTTTGTGCAACGTTACAATTTTCGTACTCTTCCTTGGAATAACGTCCATCATAGACAACATAGCGTTTATGAAGGAGCATCTTGAGCCGTGGATGAAAAGGCAAAGAGTTGCATTTAGAAGGGCCATTGATTTTATGCAAGTAAATGCTCCATCACGTGCTTCTCACAAGACTACTGAATATTTGAAACAGTTAGGCTTCGATGGACCTCAAAAAATGAAGTGTCCAGCAAATTGTTCGGATTTGAACCCAATCGAAAACCTTTGGAGCATCATGAAGCGAAGACTGTACGCCAACGGACGACAATTCAGGAGCAACGCTCAGTTGTGGGAAGCAATTCTTGACATATCTCGCGGCATTACAGCAGATGACTTCCTACAATTAACAAATTCTATGGATCGTCGACTTCTTCAAGTAATTTCAAAACAGGGAAAGCACATTCCCTAATAATTTGTTTTAAACCTTGCCTTTGTTTGTATCTGTTATTATTTGTTTGATTATCTTATTTATTAGCTTCTTTTGATCGTAAACATTCACGTGCAACATTAATAAACGTTTTGTTTGCTCAATTCTGGGAATTTTACTAAACCTTTCTAATAATTTGGCACGCTCCAATCACCGTGCTGATAACAAATATGGCGCTAGTTTGTTTACATTGCGCAGATCAGTACGAAAATTTCAGTGATTGCGCAGGTCAGTGTAGCCCACATTGTGTGAATTGATTGGACGGTTTTTGAAATATTAGAAAAAAAGTTATCCCGATAATAATTTGGCACGCAGTGTATATAACACACACACACACACACACACACACACATATATATATATATATATATCCCCCAAACAACCCTACGCAGGTTTTGAATTCAGAGTTGTCCTTTTCCTAGACCAGTTGCCATTCAAGGCTATAGAACCCAGTTTATAAGGAAGGATAAGAGGAGGATTCACACCTTTCCTCCGGATAGTAGCACGTAAGTGAATGTATTGGATTCGCCTGGAATTCGAACTCGGCTCTCCAATTACTAAATCCAAGCCGCTATCCATTACTCCACCGTGCCTCCACGTAGTGCACCGGATCTCTGTATTCGGCCCTTCAAAAAGTCTGGATGGTCGTGCACGAAACCTTCACCACTATAATAAAATCTCATGTGCTGTTGTCGGGCTGTTGGATTCCTAGTAACTGATGTGTTTTGACCCTCGTACGTACGTACGTACGTATATATATATATATATATATATATATATATATATATATATATATATATATATATATATATATATATAGATAACTAGACTCGTTTCTGAAAATATATATATATGTGTGTGTGTGTGTGTGTGTGTGTGTGTGTGTAAAACATAAAAGCAGTAGTATTAAAAAAGTGCTCAATACACGCGTGGAAATGAAAGTAAAAATAACATGCAGAGCTTTTTAATTTAAAAATCAGGAGGTCACTTGCATCCGCTACCTTGGTATCCTCAGGTGATTTTTATCAAATGACCTCTTAACGCTTTTTTTAAACTAATGATCGGTACATTATTATTTTCAAAAATAAACAACAAACGCTTGCTGTTGAGTGTAATAGAAAGGATGAGGAGGATGTGTGAGCAAATAGGTGTGATAGAGGAAAGAATGAAGAGAAGGATAGGGGATAGATCAAGGCATCTGGAGACCTCGATTGATATTACATTTGAATAGTTGGAGATTATAGCTATCAGGGAAACAAGAAATGGGGAGGGAGTTCCACAGGAGAGAGGTGCGAGACATGAAGCTATTGGAGTAGAAGAGACGGCTATATTTAACAGTTTCGACAGTGAAAGAGTGAGAGCGGGATGCCAGCCTAGTTGAACGCTTAAATTCATGAAGACTGGGAACCAGTGAAAGCAGCTCATCGGACCAGTTACCATGAAAGTATTTGTAAAAATGACAGAGGCAGGCGACGGCAGGTCTTTGAGAGAGCGACTGCAGACGTGATGCAAGATCAGGGCCAATTACGTTGCATATCTGTCTCTGAATTTTTTCAAGGACTTTGAGACAAACAGAAGAAGCCCCAGACCATATATGGCAGCAATATTCCACGCAAGGGTGAATGGTTGATTTGTAGATTTGAAGGATAGACTCAAGCGAGAAAAATTTCCTGTCGCGGCACAGGGAGCCAACTTTCCTTTTCTACATCTTGAATTTCTTTTTCCGTTCCCCTTCCGCGTATAACATTTAACTCTTTCCATCTTTTGTTTTATATTCTAGTAGCAAATGATATGAAATTGTGGAGGGCCATGACCGGCAAAAACCTAAAGGAACATGGACCATAGAAGAGAAGAGAGTTTCTAATAAGTTAGACATTTCAAAATGTGTTTGATGTTAAACACTCCCCTAATGACTTCTCAGTATTAGATTAGCGGATCACGTCATTTCTTTCAGATAGTTCCGTAACGATTGTTCTTGCTTCACGGTCAAGTATGATCTTCAATATTTTAAATGCAATATTAATCGTTATGTTCTGTCTTCTTTTTTTATTATTCAATTATTCTCTCTTCTTAATCGTCTTTTTTTTTTCATATTTTCTAACACTCAGTAACCCCTAGCGGCCTCAATGATTTTATTGCCTTTCTTTGGGTGAAATGATAAAAAGAAAAAAAATTGTCACTCTTTTTGTATTTCTTGTTAATGCAAAATTTATTCATTTTTATTCCATTTACGCATCCTGTCCTGAGTCCCTTCATCGTTCAATGACCTTCTTTCTTCCTCCTTCTTTGCTTTTATGTCTTTTAGCAACTCTCTCTATTTTCTCTTTTCTAGTCAAACATTACATGTTCCTAGCTATTTCTGTATTGTCCAAATCCATTCAATCTCTTACAGGTACGCTTTTAAATTCATCTTCAAAATCCTCTTGTAGCAGGAAAAAAATAATGTCGTGCCCTTCTGATTTCAGACATTTGACTTGGTTTATTGTTTACTTTACCTTGCAAACAAATGCAATCTTCTAAGTGACTATAATGCTATACAAATCTGACAGTTAAATTACTTATAGACTTGGTGTTTACGTTCAATTACTTTCCATCAGGTTACGTAAATAAAGATAACAGTCTACAAACTACATAAGGAAAAATTATGAACCTGTTCTTCTATTCATTCGAACTTCATGAATCTAAACTCCATGAAATTGTTCACTGTTCAAGTCATAGCATAATGCAAAAGACAAAGGAAATACACTTGTGTTAAATGTATCATAAAAAAAACGAAAAAAAAAAACAGCCACATTTAGCGAGCAAGAAAGAAAAGAAATTAGTCTCTATTTTGGGCTACGCAAGCCACAAAATGAATTAAGCATTTCGAAGTTGAGACAGATTTTAGAATAATTATAGCAAAGTCTTTGCCTGTTTATGTCCAACCGCCAGTCCACATTTATTTTATGGAGTTATTTGAGCATTTTTTATGTCCAGAAAAAAAATACGTAGCCATTATAAGATACTATTTTTTCGTAGGAAAATGCTGATGTTCAGTGATTTAACTCTCTATGAATTAAACAAACACAGAAAAAAACATTGACACGTACAGAGCGAATTTAATTATTTGCGGGCACATGAATGTTTTGTTAGTAATATTTACTACATCTAGCCTACATAGGATAGTGTCACCTTAATACAATTCTAAGTGCACTCCATTAAATCACAAAAAGCATGTCCTAGTACTTCATGTATTTTCCGGGATCGCCATCAACTGCATACTGAAATGCACCTTGGTTTTTCGGGCATTGGTAACACGCTATTTAATTAAATTTGTTGAATTCATTACGAACGTTCTGTGAGAATGTATACACTTAGGTTTTGTTGAGACCAGCATTCAGTAAAGAACTACGATAAATTTGTAAATCTAGGCCATTTAGCAGCCAGAAATGACTCGTATATTTGTGTGTACCGTGGACTGCCTATTTCGAAACCGATCCGAAAGATATTCATCCTGTCCATCATGTTCGTTCGATAATTTACTATGTCAGATAACTGAGAATTTGACTATGTAGATAGAATGGGTCAAACCATAGACCAACCAACACGTACCAGCCAATATTTGGAAGGGAAAGGTGGAATTTTACATAGGTACGTAGATGTAACAGGTTCAGTTTTCGTTGAACCTTTTATGAAAAGCTAGCCCTGTGACCTTTCTTATAGACTAAACATGTTCTCAGTGCTAGGCTGGGCTAATGTTGCGTATCATTCAAAATAAACTGTAATAATATTTCAAGTAGTAATAATGTCGGATTAAAAATAAATCCATTAATTCTTAATTAGTTCATTTGTTTATATTTCGGATACGAAATTGACCATTTATGGGCTTTCAAGAAAGTTGTGCTTTCCTTAAAAGGGAAAATAGGCATTGCTGAACAGTGACATTTATTCGTAGCTAAGCGGTTAACAAACCGGTACGTAGACGTCAGAGTACTGATAACAGACACTGAAAAGAAATTACAAAACTACAGAAGGTAGCGGAGGAGAGCAGGAAGAAAGGACTAAGTATAAAGACAGAAGAAGACAGAATGCAAGGACATCTGTAAAAAAGATGAACCCGAAATGTGATTTACAAGATTATCACTAATCTATCACCGTTTATATGACAATGGTTCTGATGAAGTCATCTATTTACTTACAAACTCAGAATTTTTAGAAAGTGCACAAAAGAATGTGCAGCTATGGTTCATAGATTATGCAAAATCATTTCACAGAATATATCATAAATAAATATTGAAACTGCTAGGGTGAGTTTTATATATTTCGGGAGTATGAAAATAATCCGGAATATAGACTGCAAAAAAAAAAACCATCTACATACGGTTAAAAAATAAATTCAGTGAATATACAAACAGTACTGATAGCAGACACGGAAAAGAAATTACAAAACCTCCTAGAGAAGGTAGCGAAGGAAAGCGAGAAGCATAAACTATAAATAGACAGAATGCATTGTCAACAGTAAAAAATGAGCTCAAAATGTGTCTTACAAGGTCGGGGACACTAAATTCGAGCAGGTGAGGAAATTTAAATATCTGGGAAGTATTTTGAAAGAGGATAGCAATACGATACTGAGATGCGTAGACATATTTGGACAGCCAAGGACGCCCTCCAAAAGGTGGGCGGGATATTGCAATACAAGAGGATCACTTTGGTAACAAAGAAAAGAGTACTGAGGTTTGTTATGTGACATCTCTCCTCCTTTACGTGAGCGAATGTTGAATGGTCTCCTCAAAGATGAAGAATAGACTCAAGGCGACGGAGATGGAGTTCTATAGAAGGATGGTGAGAATATCATGGACCGAGCTTATGAGCAACGACGAAGCCCTGAAAAAGACGCAATCAAGGAGGAGGCTTATACTTAACATCAGGAAGAGCTAGCGGAAGTTTTTGGTATATGTAATGTGAAAGGATGGTCTTGGAGAATCTCATAGTCACAAGTCGAATAAAGGGAAAGAGATACAAGAGAATGCAACCCATAACATACCTGGGGGGCTTAAGCAAGTAAATTACTGTACGTGGTCTGGGGGAGGGGACAAATGGACGAAACTTATTGAAAGCTACAGAGGATAGGGAGAAGTGGAGAGCCATGATCGTCTACGTCCTTAAGGAACACGGCAGATAAAAAGAAAAAGATTTTCTCTACAACGAAGCATGCATGTTCGATTTTTGTCGGAGATCACATTTTCTTGATTAAGATTTCTCAGATACGCAGGCCGATAGATACAATAACAACAGTTCAAAGTCAAAATAAAGTTTCTATTTCCAATATATACACATATACACTACAGGCAAAATATTTGCTGTCACCTTGCATTTCTTTTTAAAAAAAGAGCTTGCATTTTCTTAAAGTATAAGATAAATTTTCAATAACTACAATATATCGTCCTGGGTATGAAGATAAACTACGTCCAACAGCAAGGCTTCTGATCAAGAGGTTTTAAGGAGCGTGGAACCACCTCACCAATGCTGGTGTTCCCAGGTCCACCTTGACCCGGGGTGGTAGTACCTGTTAGGGTCCCAGCTATAGACAAATAGTTAACACCCAAACTTGTGTAAAAATACCAGAAATACTTTGTAACAAAAATATTATTACCAGCAATAATTTTTGAAGGAAAAATTATTTTCAGCAATACTTAAAAAAAAAAAAAAAAAAAAAAAATACATAGAGTTATACCTTCTTTGAAAAAATATAACCAGCTATAGATTTCTTCAAGGAAAAATATTTCAAGTAATAGATAAATATAGTAATAGAAGAAAAACATTACTAGCTATAAAAAATTTGTCGGCATTAAATAACCCATTGAGGTTGATATGCCGTAAAACAAAATAAACCTAAACCAAACTGCAATGTATTTACTTTTATTTTTTAACACTTTCTCCGGTATTCTTTTGCTAACAAAAACATTCAAATTTAGATTCATTTGTCTACAATAAAGGGTGCCATGGATAAAGTGTTGTCTAAATTTCGCAAAAATGAAAATAACACTAACATCCCATTTTAAAAGATATATTTACCAAAATTTTTGACACACATTTTTGTAGCCTGAAAATAAAATATTTTTATTAAAAAAGTAAACAAAACAGCAATTTTTATTAACAAATAACTCGCCTCCAAAAACGCCTGATAATTATGCACCAACCTAATAAATTATGAATATTTTGTATGAGAAAGACATTTTGTTTTTACCATTAAGCTCACAGTATTCTATTTGAGATTACCAACATTAACAATTAAGTTGGATGTTAGTACAAGTTATTGTAAACACAATATATGACAAAATCTAAGCATCTAATCATTGAGGTTGGGGGGTGCATAAATTGAAATTTTCTTGAAAGCAGTCTACTCCCAAATTTTGTTTGCTAAGAAGTTGAATATTTCTAGACAGGGGCCGTAATATTCGTTTAAAAGACAGTTAGAAATAGGCGCAAATGTTGACAGAAAAGTACTGGAGCATCCAACTGTCAACTCTTGCTGAAGATAAGCATTTAATTTTTGAGATTGACAGCTGAATTTAATTCCTCTCGACAATAAGCACTGTCGCTCTCTACTGTGAAAAATCGACTCAGATCATCAGGTCACAGTGGTGCATAGCCATCAGGAAAAACCTGTTATGGCGATTTTCTAAGCATAGTTTAAATGTGGCACAAGGCTGAAAGTGTGGAGCGCCAAGTGAGGATCGAACTGATTAATCAGTCGTAATTGATAAGCTTGCTAACCATTACACCACTTCGAAGTGCACTCAAGAAACGCCTGTTTTAAAAGCTGAATCAGCAGAAAAATAATGGACATTGAAAGAGTACGAAAATGTATTGTGTACAGACGAGTCCAAATTTTTCGTTGTAAGAGCAGATTGTGTGAGAAAAAAACCATGAGAAAGACTGAATGATGGAAATGTGGTTCCAACAGTTGGGCATCGTGTTGGCTTTGTTATGTTATTGATATGATTTGATGGAGAGCAGGCCGGATATTTAATTCATGTCTAAGGAATCTTAAAAAAAAGACAATGTCATTCAATGCTATACCATCCGGGAAAAAATCACCTTCCAATAAGACAACGATCCAAAATCCTCTTTTAAAATTACTTTGAGTCAGAAAAAGGAACGCAATTTTTCAAATTATGGCTTGACCGCCTCAATTTCCTGACCTCTCTGCTATTAAAGTAGTATGGGGTGAATTGGATGGGAGGTCCGTAGAGATTACCCAAAGATTATAATTGAGCTTTTTTAGTGCATGGACTTTGTTTACAAAGGTCTGGTATCTTTTTTTTTTTCAAAAAGAATGCCAATAATTAGTTAAGCTGTAATAAAGATAGATGGTGGTTTTATTGACAAAACCAAAATATGTCGCTGATGTATGATTATTTTCATAGTTAACTGCATAGTTTTGAATAAAAACAAATACACTTTAGTCACTGTAATTTTATATATTACTAAAACAAATACAAATATATCTAATTTAAAGTTGATTTTTATAGAAATACAGAGTGGCCCAAATTATTGCTTGTAGTGTATTGAGTTTAAAATATGCTATACTTATTGAGGAATTAAACATTATGAGCGGGAGAAATATTCCATATGAAGTGTTTGTCTTATGATTCAAGGAGATTTCGGACCTGGTATTATTGAGGAACATATTAACTTAACAGTGATTAAGTCAGTCATGTCGACAACATATCAGTTTTTTTTTCCATGCAAACACAATTAAACGCTTTGTTTGTTATCATTATGAATTCATTATAAATATACGCGGTTTGTGTTTTCAAGATGTGTCTCAAATAAACGGATATCCACATTAGCTAAATCCAACCTCGTTATTCAGCATCTAAAGAACTGACAAGAAATCCGCATCAGTTGGGAGTGTCATTCCTTTAAATGTATTATGAATATACCTGATTTGCTTTGAGTTTTTTTTTTACAGTTTTACATCAAATAAATATAAGCCTTCCTTATCTAGCCGCAACCTTGTTTTACAATATCTAAAGAATCGCTTTGAGGGTTGTTTCCTTAAGCAACTATCTTCTTTTCTTAAAAACTAAAGAAGCCAATAAATTGATTTAATGACAATAATTATCTAATTACGCTTCCTATATTGCTTCTAAGAAAATGCCACTTAAGGGAATTAAAAATGCATTTTAAAATATCAGCAATTTGTGCAATGTCTTTCTTATTTGCCATTCGATTTAATGAGGCCAAACAAATACAATAAGAATGGAAACCCTCGCCTCGAACTATTCATTAATATTTCATAGTTATGGCAAATAAACTTATGAAATTAATTAGAAGTAACCAGTGGGGACGCAAGTCGATTAGCCAGTGAATATTTTTCCGAAGCAGAATTATCTTAACAAGATCAATACTCGTTTTATATTTTCCTGAAAAATTTCCATCAAAAATGTTAATAACTTATGCGTCATTTTTTCATCAAATGTATGTTGATAATATGCTGAAACATTTATAATTGCTTTTATAATAAAAAATAAAATATACATTTATATATATATATACTTCTTCTATATATCAGGCCCCTTCAGGATGTCGACGATCATGGATCGCCACAACTTCCTCTTCTTTTTAGTACTTAATAAAATTTATCTTTTTGGTGTCTTTCCTAAAACTTGCTCTATTAACTCAAACTCTCTAGGTAGATTACCGTGCTGGGTATGACGATAAACTACATCCGCGTCCTAGGTAAGACGATAAACTATGTCCAACAGCAAGGCCTCTGATCAGGAGGTTTTGAGTAGTGTGGAGCCGCCTCTTAATTGTGGTAGCACCTTTTAGGGTCTCAGATAATAGATAACCCACAAATTGGGGTCAAAACATTATGAAAGTGTAAAAATAGATTTTAATATCAGAAATACTTTGTAAAATTTATTACCACAATATAATTTTGAGAAAAAATATATTACGAGCAATAAAAATCTTGTTGATATTAAATAACCCATTGAGGTTGAGATGCCGTAAAAAAAAAAAAACAAACCAAACCAATGTAGGTAGATTATGCGCTAGTTTCCTCTGTCCCTCTTGTCTTCAAACTATCCAGTGAATATCAAATTTTCCTAGCCCGCTTTCTTCATTATGTTCCCTAAATATATCAAATGTCTCTTACTGATGATAAGTATATGTGTAATTTTTATTTCCATCTAAAACTTCGTCGTTGCTTAAATGTTCGGTCCATGACATCCTCAGTAGCCCTCTGTAGAACAATATTTCTGTTACTTCAAGTCTCTACTTCATCTGTGAAGAGATTTTCCAGTATTCAATAGCGTATAGAGAACTGATATTAAATAACAGTTCAGTAAGTAACCTGAATAAATTTTCTTGTTTTTTTAATAATTTGTTTAGCATATGGAGGTCATCATTCGATATCGTAATGTGCCTTCGGATTTCTTTTATCCGAAACATAAACAATGCAATTTTTAAAGAATAAATGGTTTTTAATTTTCAATCCGACATCAAATAATCCTTACTGGATACACGCATAGACGCTCCGTTTTATATTAATCAAAATTTCGTCTAACGTCCTGCACAATCTATCAAATTAATTAAAGATAATTTAATCTTCATTCTCTTTATTAAATTAAGCCGATGGATGAAATAAGTAGCTTTATTATAAAACTAAGCGTCGACTCCAATAACGGTATCTACTAAAATAACATTTGACGTAATATATATATATATATATATATATATATATATATATATATATATATATATATATATATTATTTTTTGTGTGTGCGTGTATGTGTATATATGTATGTGTATATATATATATATATATATATATATATATATATATATATATATATATATATATATATTATATATTTATATTTTTTTTAAACATTTAAAATAAATAAATAAATATAATTATAATTTAGGCTCGACTTTTTTTTTTTTTTAAATAAAATAGAAATACAAAGAACCTCGGATTATTTACCTAACGTGTTCTTTTCCTGTTTTTCTATATATTTTCACACACACACACACACATACATACATATATATATATATATATATATATGTGTGTGTGTGTGTATATGTATATATGTATATATATATATATATATATATGTATATATATATATATATATATATATATATATGAATGATGTTTCTGACGTTTTTCGCTGTATAAGGGTCCAGCATCTCAATTCTTAGAACAACCAGACGACCCGCAATTATAATTTAATTATAGGGGTGAATGCTTATCCGGAGCAAAACACACGGGACCCAAACGACTATCCTCAGATTTTGACTTTAGAGTTGTCGTTTATTGAGACCGGATGCTACCCAAGGTTAATGAACTCAATCTGCCCGATTATTTACCGATATCTGGGTGGAGAGAAAAGATTTAATCATACCTTTTCTCAGGTTGTAAGTGAATGTAACGAACTTGACTGGAATAGGAAGTCAGCTCTCCGATTCCTCAATCCGCTATCTATTCCCCAACTACTGCTCCATATATATATATATATATATATATATATATATATATATATATATATATATATATATATTACGATAAACGTGCAATCAATTTACAAATACATGAATTATTCACAAAAAAACTAATGCAAAAGTTAATGATTTAAATGGCGAGACATCCATCATCGCAAAACAATTCAAATAATATACAAAAACTTCCTTATCCGTTATGAATGAAATGGTCCTTGTTTATATAAATTTCTGCCGTATTAGTTCTTATTTTTACTTAAAGCTTTCGTCTGTTCCTACAGACATCTTCAGGTATAGAATAGATGTTGTTCTTTTTTTTTTCTCTTAGTAATAAGAGGACAACGAAAATATATGTATTGTTGTATCCGAAAATGCTATTGAAAATGAGTTACTGTTTTTGGACGCGCTAAAGCAACATGAGTTTGATTTTAAATTTTTTTTAAAGGTTGTGCGTTAAATGCAATGAACGAATTTTTTACTGGTAAATTTTTCTGTCAAAATTTAAATCATTAAACTTTAAATTGAATAATTCATGTATTTGTAAATTGATTGCACGTTTATCGTTTTAAATAACTGATCCAAGTGTTACTGTAATTATTGAACAATATAGTTCATGCCACTTTGACAGAAAAAATTTACCAGTAAAAAAATTCGTTCATCACCATATAAGAACGCACAACCTTTAAAAAATTTAAAATCAAACTCAGCGTTTTTAGCGCTCCAAAAAACAGTAACTCATTTTCAATAGAATTTTCGGATACAACAATACATATATTTTCGTTGTCCTCTTATTACTAAGAGAAAAAACAAGAACAACATCTATTCTATACCTGAAGATGTCTGTAGGAACAGACGAAAGCTTGTAGTAAAAATAAGAATTAATACGGCAGAAATTTATATAAACAAGGATCATTTCATTCATAACGGATACGGAGGTTTTTGTATATTATTTGAATTGTTTGCGATGATGGATGTCTGCCATTTAAATCATTAACCTTTGCATTAGTTTTTTGTGTGAATAATTCATGTATATATATATATATATATATATATATATATATATATATATATATATATATATATATATATTATTGCTGCGGCCTTGTTAGGGCCAGAAATAAAGATACAAGAGAGGAATTTAGTTTAACAAATATATTAACTGAAGCAGTAATAGAAACATATACAAACGAGAGTGTTACAGCAAGAATGTTCGGTCCGACTGTCAGAGCTGACTGCTGGAAATTTCCATCCAAAAGGCCGTACCTGCACCTATTTATAGCTGTCCATGTCTGCGTGGGTAAATTACTATAACACACACACACACACACACACACACACACACACATATATATATATATATATATATATATATATATACACACACACACATATATATATATATATATATATATATATATATATATATATATATATATATAATGTTATATCTATATATAAAAAATAACTTCTGCCCATCACCTTCTGAGCCTAATTTTCTATTTAGCGTAGAGCTGACATTTAATTGGTTGATCAAGACAAACCCACATGTCTATTTTTAATTCTGACCTTGTGTTTTCTTACCCACCACACTTTTTTTTCGGACAAGATGTAACACTTTTTTGAATTTTAAAAAAAAAAATGTAATCACCATTCATTTACCATTGGCCTGAAGAGTTACCGAATCACGAAAGCTATTGTTCTAATATCTAAAATAAAATAATAATTATATATATATATATATATATATATATATATATATATATATATATATATATATATACAGATAGTAAAATCCTTTTAGATAGTGAAATTATTTACAATTACAGTATAGAAAATTGATTTACATTAGCAACAATACAGCATAGCTGTGAGTAATGTTTGTATTCATTCCTTGCCAATGATAATGACTTTTTTTATTTGAGCGCATTCCTATGGCCATATTTTTCAATTATAAATATAATACCAATTACGCCATTAAGGCTTGCATTGTTTTCTGATTTTTGGTTGCCCCTTTCTTCTTGGTCAGCGTAAAAGAAAATTGTAAAATTGAAAAGTGTAAAATTGATTACCTGTAATGCAAATAAATATATTTAGTGCTAAAATGTTTTCCTTATTGATGCTTAAATGTGTTAACACACCGTTAGACTTTGTTTTTAGCGTTAATCATCAAAATATATATGACCGAGTGACATCCGCATTGTTGGATGTGCAATGTGATGTAGTGGTTAATGGCTTGTAATAAGAACACAGTGTTCTAATTCCGGTTGATTTCGTTATATTCATTTACGTGCAACCTTTGGAAAGGTATAAATTCATCTCTTTTTCCACTCAATGTGGGTTGAATCGCAGATCAAACGGGTTTCTCTAGTTTTGTTTGGCTACCATTCTGAATAATACGTGTTATATCAAGTTTAATGACGGGATATTTTTTTCCAATATTTTATGTCTTCTTCGATTGTTAAGCTAAATCGAAGTTAAAAACAGAAAGACATGCGCTTTTATCAGAATCACCATTTGTATCACACAAGAAATTGTTTTATTTAAGGATGCCCTAACTTGTAAAACTACTCAAGTTATCATGGTTAATCTGTTACTCCTATATAATCTTTTCCTAACATTAACTTCTGACTGCTTCCAATTGTATGGTTGACTCCTAAATTAGAGAAACACGCCACAAAAATTCTGAGATTAAATATTTTCGCAAAAGTGCATTTCATTAGCTATTTTAGATCTTTTTTTTTTTTCTGAGCTGTTACGTGACATATGGCAGCGAATGTTGGACGATTTCCTCAACGATGAAGAAGAGACTCAAGCTACGTTCAGACTACTCACAATGCAATAGATTACACACAATGCACCATTGACGCGTATATATAAATAGTTGAGAAAAAGCACAATGGGTGTGGCCTGATGGTTGCGTTTCGCGTGAAACAGTCCGTCGCTTCTGAGTGTTGATTTCAATATTCACTTTTATATATATATATATATATATATATATATATATATATATATATAAATAAATTGATACACTTTGATATATATATATATATATATATATATATATATATATATATATATATATATATTATAGCACTTTATCCCGTAAATATAGCACACTTTAAGAGTATATATCTTCATATATATATATATATATATATATATATATATATTACATGAATCATTCATACAACAAACAGATATATAAGTTAATGATATAAATGGCGAGAATACATCTTCGCAAACAAATTTAATAAAGTACATTAACCCCGAACCTGTAGATGAATGTTATGATCCCTCTTTATAAATTCCAGTAGCATGTCTTTTTTTTAATTTTGTATCTGTTCATATCGACATCATCTGGTATGGAAATAAATTTGTTTTTGTTTTTACTTCCCGGTAATAACAGGACAACGAAAGAATAGATGTAATCCGAAATATGTTTTTAGAAATGTGTTATTGTTAATTGTAAGAAATTTCTTGGGAGCGTACAGTCGCAACGCTGAGGTTGAATTTTTAAATTTTAAGATTGTGCGTTTTTGTACTAATATGGTAATAGGAGAATACAAAAGAATTCTCCTATTACCACATACTTGATATATATATATATATATATATATATATATATATATATATATATATATGAGAGAGAGAGAGACTGTTCCTGATTCTCAATATAATTGTTATTTTTGCTACCATTTTCTTTAAGCTTTCCTTGTTGCTTATTGGCTTCGTCCATGGAATTTTCAATATCATACTGTAGAACAACAACTGTAATGCCACCAATCTAGAACTGCACCTAAATTCATAACTTTTCGGTATCATGGAGGAAAGTAATATCAATATCAAAATGAGTCACAATGCCAAAAGAGGAATAGGGACGGCTAGTCTTCAATCTGTCTTATATTAAATTTATCTAGCCACAATGACTTATCCAAATTTCCATAGTATTCTTTACACCAAAGCAACATATACTTACTTATCATTCTTACAATAGGCACCATAATACTTTAAAGTCTCTCTTTATCCCAACTAGTTCCCATATGTACAATGTGTCTGGGGGGATAAAAATGACAATTACCAGAGAGGAATGTTCATCAGAACAATTATTATGAAAGTATTTATAGAAAAGTTACAGGGAATGTGTATTACGGTGATGGGAAAGTAACTGAAACTGAGATGCCAAATCTGGATCAATGAAACATATTATTCTTTACAATAAAATTTAGACTGATAAATGGTGACGACATATAAAATGAAGATCAGTTAATTACTACCATACCCAATGAAAATTTAAATTAATATATAATTCCTGTGGCGTTACACAAAAAATTAATTCACTATTTCGAGCTCCATTACCTCGGAAATTTCATGGACAAAATGTCTCCCTTGTGCCTTTTACAACTCCGAAATAAACTAAGTTATGGTTAATTATTGGTTAATTTGCATTATTCTACTTCTGTAAATACAGGGTGTCCATAAAGTTCGTGGCACTTTAAAAAATTTATAACTTTATTTGTATTTGCGATAGAAATAATTTGTAAAAAAAGATTAGAAAGAAGTAAATCTATAGTTTTTAAGGTTTTATTGAAATTTTACTTAAGTTTCCATATGTCCTCCATCATTAGCAACGCAAAGGGTAATACGATTTTGCAGTTCACGGAAAACATTTGCCAACTGATTTAAAGTAATGCCTGAAATCACATTAGTTATTTTAGCTATACTTAAAACTAGGTACATTAAACTTTATAACATTTTTACAGATTATTTTTATCGCTAATACAAATAAAGTGTTAAAGTTTTTAAAGTGTATACGAACTTTATGGACATCCTGTATATTTACTTTCATTTAATCACTTTAAAAATCATTTGTAATCGTATAACAATTTCCCTTAAAGTTTTACATTAAGAAATAAGAATGGGTTTAATGCGAGACATGTTCATAAAGCCAGTGGCTGTTATATGGATAGGACATTTAACAAAGTTTCAGAAAAAAAAAAGAATCTCCCAGCTGTATTTCTCTTTTCGATGGTTAAAAATGGCTTCGGTCGAAGAAAAACTACAGCTTTTAGTGATGGCGTAATCATAAAAAAGAAGCGTAGCGAATAACCAAAACTACACCACTTGAGGACTTTCAAAAGCCGCAATAGCTAAAATGGATAGCACATGTAAGTCGATATGAAAATAACGACATGAATCAATTTGTTGACGTTTTACCCTACATCAAAACTAAAGGCCACTAAAGAAGCCCTGGTAAATAATGGCAAGAACAATAACAATTAGTGGATCCAAGAAAGTTATTTTCCTGAAAATTTGTTTTAAGAGAAAAATTTTATAAATTTCGACCGTAAGTAACAATTGCAATAGTGTCCAACGTAATTATTAGGATTGGGACATTCTCATTAATGTTCATAAGTACGATATATAAAAGAAAGAACGAAAGAAACAAAAAAACAAACAAAGAAACAAAGAAACAAACAGAATAAAACAAATAAAGAAACAAATAAAGAAACAAAGAAAGAAACAGAAATAAACAAAGGAACAAAAAAGAAAGAAACAAAGAAACAAACAGAAACAAAGAAACAAAGAAACAAAGAAAGAAACAGAAAGAAACAAAGGAACAAAGAAAGAAACAAGAAAACAACAAATGAACAAAGAAACAAAGTATTCCAAATATTTCCTTATAATGAAACGGAAAATATTACCATTTCCATTTGAAGCACACTTTATAAATTTAAAAGGCAACACGACCAAGACAAATTATATTGGAACATGCAGAGTTGGCGGAGAGAAACGAGACAGCCGCGAAATCGGCATGTGCGCTCATAAAGAATAAAAATAAGCCTGTTGGGTGAATGATCCGCTGAGAGCTATGCAGACGAATAATACGTGACTATGCAAAGTAATGATATATGTATAGACTAAAATCTGTCTAAGAAACATAAAAATCTCTGGGACTTTGAGATTGAAACGGATAAACGAAACCAGGAAAGAAAACCAGACGTAAATATCGTAAATAATAGAGAAAAATAAACTTGTTTGATAATGGTATTCACTCTTCTAGCAATTCATTCAACTTTTCTCTACGTGTTGTGTCCCTTCAGGACGTGGTCGATCATGGTTCTCTGAAATTTCCTCTATTTTGTAGCCCTTAAAATAATAAATTAATAAATTTGTATATTGTTATCTCCCCTAATCCCTGTTCAGTCAATCATTTACCCAATCTCGTTAGGTAAGTCATGCTTTCATATCCTTTGGTGCTTTTTCATTCGAACATGTTTTGTTGATGTCAAATTTTCTAAATCGTCTGTGTTCATTATATCTTGTCGAAATGTTAATTTTATCTTTCTGATACTAAGTAGAAATGTCTAGAGCTTTGTAATTGCTCAGTTGTCCAATGTATAATATCCCCCGAATCTTTTTGTAGAACGACATTGCTATTGCCTTAGATGTTTTCTTCTTCTGGGATGATATTGTCCAGTATTCACTGCCATAAAGGAGGACCCATATTACATAACGCTACAGTGCACTTTTCACTAACGTAATTTTCTTGTTTCTTTGCTTAGCATTTGGAAAGCACTTTTACTATGTCAATCTGTCTTCGGGTTTTGGTGTCGCGCTTTCCGTCCTCAAAAAAAAAAAGGATGATCGTGTGGAGGAACAAGTGAGGATAGAACTCATTACTCAGTCGTAATTGATCTAGCAAGACAATCTTGTCAACCATTACACCACTTCGAAGTACCCAGAAGTTGCGCCTGTTATGAAAAGTGAATAAGCAGATAATACTGGACACTGAAAGAGTACGAAGATGTATTGTAGAGACAAGTTCAAATTTTTCGTTGTAATAGCATAATCTCGTTACCTAAGTGATACCCTCATTTCCTATATTGTATTTTTTTTCATTTGAACATGTTTTGTGGATGTCAAATTTTCTAAATCTCTGTGCTCACTATATCTCGTCGAAATGTTAACTTTATCTTTCTGATACTAATTAGAAATCTCTTTTCCGTCTGCATTTTCTCTGGAGATTTGTAATTGTGCATTTGTTCAGTCTATAATATCCCCAGAATCTTCTTGTAGAAGACGGTGTAGTAAAGGAGAGCGGTCACGGATTGACGAATCGGAGAGCCGAGTTCGAATTCCAGTCGTATCTATTACATCCACTTACGTGCTAATACACTTGGGAAACGGTATGAATCCTCTTATTCTCCCCCAGCTATGGATAAATAGCCTTGGATGACAACTGGTCTACCAGAGAAAGAAATGGCAACCTACAGCGGGTAAGAATCTGCCTCGTCAGTCATGTATCGAAAGAAACATGATCGTCTAAGGGTGTGTCACGCATGTCACATAACTGATTGACTGACATTTTTATTGCTTTAAATGTTTTCTTCATCTGGGATGATATTGTCCAGTATTTACTGCCATATGGGAGGACCGATATTACATAAAACTACAGTACACTTTTCACTGTTTCTAACGTAATTTTCTTGTTTTTTTTTGTTTTTCCTTAGCCTTTGAAAGGCATTTTTACTATCTCAATCTGCCATCGGGTTTTGGTGTTGTGCTTTCTGTCCTCAACAAAAAATAACATTGATATTTAAATTTTGTACCTACTTTATTTATATTGTTTGGATTGTTTTCCTCAGCTTCATTGCCATATTCACTACTTTTCAGCCGTTTACGCTTCGGCCTTCTTCTGGTGATTGGGATTTTTAACTGAACCCTTTATATCGTCCTCCGGGTTAGATTGTTTTACTTCGACGTGCCATGACTCTTCGAGATGCCTCAGTTTTATCCTTCCACTCAACTTTCGAAGTTTTTGTTTCACCACTGCTGTAGCCAGGTATTGAACTCACAACCCTTTGAGTCAAGTCACTGGATCCAACCAACGCTTTTATTCACTGGGCTACGTGTCCTCTACATAATTACAATACGTCATCTTAGAAATATAGGAAGATATTATTTGTCTTTGGTATTTCGAGATTGCATGTAGGACTTTTTATTTTACTAATAAACGTGCATTTTATCTTCTTACTTTTGATAATTAGTCTTTTCTTTTCGATTTGCTATTTTACATTCTGTAAGCGTACATGCAGTTTCCTTCTTGTATATATTATCAACGCCCTGGCGTATGCAGATATATTGTGGCCGCCTATAATAAACCCTTGTAGGAATTCTAATTCTCTCAGGATTGTTTCACTGAATAGATTGAATTGATCTTACGCCCATTTCTATGTATATTTTATGCGCAGTGTCACTTCAAAACGAAGGCGATCATGGCTCTCCACTTCCTCCTATCCCTTGTAGCTCTCAATAAGTTTTGTCATTTTGCTACTACCCTCAGGCCATGTTCTGTTATCTACTTGCTTATTCCCGCTAAGTATGCCATGCGTTTTTTTCCTTGTCTCTCTTTCCCTCTATTCGATCTGCATCAGATACTCCAAGCAATGCTTTCTCATTACGTGTCTCAGAAATTTCAGCTGCCTCTTCCAGATGTTAAGTATAAACCTTCTCCTTGTTGCATCCTCTCCAAAACATCATCTTTGATAACATGCTCAATCCATGATATCCTTAGCATCCTTCTGAAAAACCATACATCCGTTCTCTCGAGTCTCTTATTCATCTTTGATACCATAAAGCAGGAGAGAGGTCACGTAGCAGCTTAGTATTCTTTTCTTTGTTACCAAAGAAATCCTCCTGTCTCGTAATACTCTGCCGAACTTTTGGAATACTTCTTTGGTCATCCCAGTACGTCTTCGGATCTCAGCGTCGCATATACAGTCCTCTGTCAAAACACTTCCCAGATATTTAAATTTCCTCACCTGCTTGAATTTAGTATCCCCGACCTGTAAGTCACATTTCGATTTCATCTTTTTACTGATGACCATGGTTGGTCCCTTATTCTCGCTCTCCTTCGCTACCTTCTGTAGGAGGTTTTGTAAATTCTTTTCCGTGTCTGCTATCAGTACTGTTTGTATATTCACTGAATCCATTTTCTAACCGTATGTAGATGTTTTTTTTTCCAGTCTATATTCTGGATTATTCTCATACTCCCGAAATATATCAAACTCACCTAGCAGTTCCAATTGGATAATTTTGCTGTTACACGACATATCTCTCTCTCTCTCTCTATATATATATATATATATATATATATATATATATATATATATATATCCACCTGTTGCTAATTAATTGAAACAACAGCTTTAGTTTCCTCTCTTTCACTATACGGTCAGTTTTTAGACCCAATGGAGTGACAAGTTGTATAGAATTTCTATTTTTTCCTCAAATTGGCTCATTTTCAGTAATATGAATCTGTTTTCGGAGTATATGATGAAATTTGTTTTGCCTTGAAAAATATAGTATCATCTTTGATTGCATCACATTTTATGACACCGAGACACTATTTTCTCGAGTATCGATTAGTTGTTTACAGGCTTTGTCTACGATGGACGTTACTCCAAGGAAGAGTACTAAAATTGTAACGCTGCACGTACATATGAATGTATTGAAAGTTACAAGCCAGTCATTTCCTAATTAAATGTTTGTGCAAGGTCATTAGAGGTACACTACAGGAAAAATGTTTGAAGCCATCTTGCATTTCTTAAAATAACACTTTGAAATAAGATATTTTTTTTTATTTCCGGAAAAGTAAACGATAATATTTCACAAACCACATTGTATTTTCTTTTATTTTGATGAAAAAATAAGCACTTAACTATAAAAAAAAATCAACATAAGCAGCAATATATTTTGTTTTCTTCAATAAAACCATCAACTGCACTTATTTCTTTACAAATCCTTGATATTTTTCAAACGTTTTTTTTTTTTTTTTTTAAGAATTACCTCGTAGATGTTCCTAAGCATTCTTCGAACACGGGAAAGTTCTCTCTCACGTTTTGGGTATTCTCTTTGAACCCTCGAAGCAAACCCATTACATACTAATTCAATGGAAGAGAGATAATCAGATTGTTCCAAAATTCCTCAGCCTTCCTAGATATCAAAATACACTGCGTTAACAACAGTTTAAAACTCTGTGTCCAGCAGAAATCAATCAACAAGTTATGTTCTTCTTTTTCACTCACTTTAATTGTGACATATATTAAAAGCCTGTTTTGCATTGCTGTCTTCAAACATTTTACCCGGTGTAAAGCTCCGAACTGTGATATCATCAGCACATTTATTTTAAAAGTTTCACCCCAAGCAAGGCGGGAAGCCACTAGGACGCAAGGGGTTACAGAAGATTTGGAGCTAGATCAGATAGGATTGATAGAGGAAAGAATGAGAAGAAGGATAGTGGATAGATTATGGTAACTGGAGATATCGATTGACATTACATTTGAATAGTTGGAGATTATAGCGATCAGAGAAACAGGAGAAGGGAAGGGAGTTCCACAGGCGAGAGGTGCGAAATATGAAGGTGTTGGAGTAGAAGAGACGGCTACATTTAATAGTTTCAACAGTGAAAGGGTGAGAGCACGGTACGAGCCTCGTAGGGCGCTTGAATTCATGAAGTCTGAGAATCATCTCCTCGGAGCAATTACCATGAAAGTATTTGTAAAAATAAAACAGAGAGAGGCTACGGCACGTCTTTGGGGGGGGGCGATTGTAGACGAGATACCAGAACAGGGCCAATTATATATCATATCCTCCTCTGGATCTTATCAAGAACTCCGAGGCAAACAGAAGGGGCTCCAGATCATGTATGGCAGCAATACTCTATGCAAGGGCGAATTGTTGATTTGTAGATCTGAAAATCTGAGAAGTTAAGCGTCAGACATTCTAATAGGGGGGGGACAGGGAAGGATCTCTGTGTTGATTAATAGAGAGCAGTTTTGTTTTTGAGGCATTAAATTTGACCAGCCAATTCCTGCCCCAGTTCACAACCGATTGGAGGTCCTTTTCGAGACGCACGGCCAGCTTAGTTTTGTCAGCGACACTAGATTTGTTTTTGAGGCAGGAGTAAATTGTAGTGTCATCCGCGTAATGATCTTATCTTTACACATGTTATGGTAGAATGCTTCAGTGCAATAGAGGTTTCTTGATTTATTTGTTGGCTAGAGGTTTCAGTATATCTTCGGTTTTCCAAATTGATAGTAAAGATCTTCGCAACATTAATATATATATAGTGTGTGTGTGTGTTTGTGTTTGTAAAAAGTATATATATATATATATATATATATATATATATATATATATATATATATATATATTAATTATTAAAAAGCGATCAATATCAGAGATAGAGCTAACATATTTGGTTGGATTGATTGAAGTCACAAACTCACATCAATATATATATATATATATATATATATATATATATATATATATACAGTGAGGTGAAACAAGTATCTGGACAGTAAAAAAATGGATTTAGAATCATATATTGAAAGAAAAGCATTGTCTAAGGCTCACACTATATTAGTAAAACAATTATAAATGCAAATAAACAGCAAAAATAAATTATTTGGCACGTATATATATTTTATATACAAATTATTAAAATAGCTAGTGAAAAACGTATTTGGATAGTTCCGAAATAATGTTTAAAATTAATGTTTTGAGTATATTTCATGCTCGAATGTGTTAGAATTTTATGGAATAGTCTAGAACGTGCATTACTTAAAGGTGTTGGCTTTGATGGTCAAGACGTCGCACTAACAGTACTGCAGGATGCCAAAGCAAAGAGAGCTGTCGAAAGATCTTAAAGATCGAATTATTTCTGCACATAAAGAAAACAAAATGCTATCGTAAGATTTCTAAAGGCCTGTGTTTACCTGTGAGCACTGTTGGGTACATAATTAAGAATTGGAAAGCCTTCGGTACTCATGAAAATATGCCAAGAACAGGTGCACCGCGTAAAATATCACAAAAATATTCACGGAAAATGGTACGGCGAGTAAAAAAATGACCCTTTTATGACTCGGAGAGAACTTCCAAAAGATCTCAGCAATGCAGAAATTCAGGTATGCAAGAGGACCATGACTTCTGAACTTCATCGACAACAATTAAAATCTCGCTCTCCTCGCAAAACCCATTGCTAAAAAAACGTCTTGACTTGAATTTGCCAAAACTAATTTACAGAAGCATGATGACTATTATAAGCAAATTTTATGGTCTGATGAAAGCAAGCTTAAACTATATAGCCACAACGATGCTACCCATGTTTGGAGAAAGGATGGAACCGCCTTCAATTAAAAGAAAACCATCCCCACTGTGAATAACGGTAGCATTATGGTTTGGGGATGCTTTGCATGTAATGGTACGGGACAACTGAAAATTATTGAGAGCACACAATGAATGCAGCCAAATATATTAAGATTTTAGAAGATTGCTTTCAGTCATCAGTTGAGAAATTAGAATTTGGACCAGACTGGGTTTTTCAACAGGACAATGATGCGAGACTTACAGCCAAATCAACACGTGCATGGCTTCAAAACAATAACATCAACGTGTTGACATGGCCCAGCCAATCGCCGGACATGAATCCAATAGAGAATCTTTGAAGAACACTGAAGAATCAGATTCGTGAAAGGCGACCAAAGAACCTCAGTGAATTGAAACTTTTTGCAGGAGAAGAGTTTCGCTAAAATTCCCACCAAATCATGCCAGGCGCTTGTAGAAAACTACAGGGACAGACTGAGAGCTGTCGTTGCAAATGAAGGAGAAACAACTAAATATTAAACACGTTTAAATCCTAATTTATATTCTGTCCAAATACTTTTTCCCTACCTCTTTTAATAATTGGAGGGCGCATAAAATAATTACTTATAAAATTATTACTTTTTCCATAAAATAATGTTAGAATTACAACTACAACTGCAAAACACAGCTCTCACTACTTCTATAAAACAACGTTAGAATTACTACTCGTTTTATACTATATGATTTTAAAATATTATTACTTCCATAAAATACTACTCAGAATTACTACTATTAGTAAAATAATGTTAGAATTACGATTATTTGTATACAAAACAGCTTAGAATTGCTACTATTTCTATACTTGTTGAAACTTGACTAATGCATGGAATAATAATGCAACACAAAATGTACTTAGAACAAAATGTATTGAAACAAGAAAGTGTACACAATATTTACATATAGTATTTTGTATATTCCTGGTAAGACCGTTCCTGGAGAATGTGTTGACTGAGTCGCAGTCGGGCAGAGTCTCTGGTTGAATCTCTTGATTCCTCCCTCTCTTCCCGGTACCAACCATATTTATATGCTCGGTACTCCACTATGCAAATTAGGTGGATCCTACCACAACAATACTACACGGTTTAGAATTATTCTTCCTTAATATACCGGTCCCTTCAGGATATTGATGATCATTGTTTTCAAAAGACTTCCTCTCTTAGCAGTTTTCTCTCTTTCCTAAGGACCTCTCCCTGAGCTACGTGGATCGCTGCGTTCAACTCACCCACCTGCCTCTAAAATAACCTTTTGAGATTTCACTTTTCAAAGCCCTCATTATTTGTCTTTGACTGTTTCTGATTCTCAATATAATTGTTATTTTTGTTACCATTTTTCGAATCCTTCAGGAAGGCGCATGTATTTTTTTATATTAAAATTTCTGGAATATCGAGGCCGATAGCTGAAAATGAATATACCATTTATTAAATAAACAGACCGTCTTTTAAAATATGAGTATCCACTAAAATATAGTTTAATGTGTTAATGTGTGCGCGTGCGTGTGTATGTGTGTTCTGTTTGTACTTATGTATCTAAAAACAGTGGAATTTCTTTTTTAAATTACGCACCCACCCCAGGCCAAGTACAAAGAAAACATAAAGCCAGACCACCTCGGGAATTATATCCCGGCAAAGCGAAAAACAGTTACAGGCACAAAAAGAAAGGGCAAAGCCGCAAAAGTTGCATTTCCTCTCCTGCGAGATTTGTAAGTTGGCTGGGATACGTCTGTTTAATATTTACAACGGACAACCACAAGGGGCGCCCATAGTCACAGCGTGTGTTTTCTCTCGTTGGTTTACGCCTCATTTGCCTAGCCAAGGGCTGGGAATGGTGTAAGCGCTAGTGATGTGAAGTGGGGAAGGTAGAAAGATGTAGTAATGCTGTGTGGTTTGCGGTGCAGATTGGCGGGGAAATTGGTCTGATGGTGATGACGTCGTGTGATCGATTTCGGAACAACTGATTTATTGTTGTCAGTTTCCGCTTTAAACAGGGACAGTCGACAGAGAAGCAGAAGCAGAAGCGACAGCGGCAAGAATTAGAGACCTGCGAAAGAAAAAAAAGATACGAAAAAGAAACGATGATGGTGATGATTTGGCGAGAAAGAGAGAAAAAGGCAAATACTTGAACAAAAAATATGGAAAAAGGGGAAGAAATATATCAATAGAAAGAAAAACGGAAGAGTTTTAGAATTTGTAAAAGATCAAGTAGACAAAACCGAAACTGAGGGCATGAGGTGGAAGGCCAAACGACAAGGTAAACAAAGGCTGGAAGCCAAAGAAAGGAACATTAATAACAAAAATTTGTGTGTGGAGAATGAAGATTGGAGAGAGGTTGCTAATATAACGAAGGAAGAAAAATAGAAATTAATGACAAGTAGAGAAAATCAAATAGAATGAAAGTTGCGGTAACAAAAAAGAAACATTAATAAAATAAATTATCAGGGAAGGATAGACTGTGCAGCTTAGCGAGTGTAAATGCCGAATTGATGATTGGGTTTTAAGAAATCTTGTCTGGTTGTTGTGTATCCTTTCGCAAAAATGCGCTTTAGGAAGGCATGAATCTAACTCTTCCCTCAATAATGGGTTATATAACAAAATAGACAGCGTTCTCTCCCCTTGCGTGACAGCCAGTTTAGAAGGAGGAAAATGCTGTGAAGAAGGCAACGGGAAATCATTCAACTATCAATGCGATGTTGTCATGGCAAGTCACGGCTGATTATGCAAGGTAATTTTTGTTGAGCCATGATAACCTAAGTTTCTGGGACGGTGTGTTAAGTAAAAACGCAGAGAGAGAATAAAAAGGAGCGATAGGTTGTTAGTGTCGTAAAGAGGTAAAAAAAAAAACTTAAGATATATCAAAAAAGAAACGAAGTCTTGTTAGCTTATGTCATACATAATGAAGAATAAGGAATGTGAAGGTGGGGTAAAAGGCAGAGTAGTGGCGATTCAGGAGGAATTTTTGAAGAAGGATAAGGAGGAAATCTGTGAAGAGGAAGAAGAGGTCGGTGAGGAAGATCGCGTTGAAGACGTGGAGGAAAGAGATGAGGAGGGAGTGAAGGAAAATTGCTGGAAGTAATTGTATGGTGATAACGAAGAAGATGAGTGTGAGGAGGGTAACGCGGTAGAAGAAGAAGGGCATGAGGACGTGGTGGAGTAATAGGTCGAGGAGGGCGTGTATGAGGTTAAATAGTGCGAAGAGGGAAAGTGTGAGGAGGAAGTAGAGCAAATGTGGAGGAGGAAGAAGGCGAGAAGGAAGAGTGTGAGGAGAACGTTATGAGCATGTCGACAGGGAAGTATGTGAGTAGGATGAGGAGGAATAATGTGAGTAAAGTTGGCAGGAAAAATGTGAAGAGGATGAGAAAAAAGAGTCTGAGTGGAGTGAAGAGGAAGAGTATGCGAAAGCCAAAGAGGAAGAGTGTGAGTTGAGTGAGTAGACAATGAACAAGGAGGGAGGGGAGTTAATGAGGAAGATTGAGGAGGTTGAAGAGAAAGAGTGTGAGGAGGTCAAAGAAGGAGAATTTGTCTCGGAAGGATATGAGAAGAACGAGGACGAAGAGAATCAAGAGGGTGGAGAGGTAAATTTTGCGGAGTGTGAGGAGGTTGTGGGTGGGGAAATGACGTGGAAGTCGTATATAAGAGAGAGAGAGAGAGAGAGAGAGAGAGAGAGAGAGATGAAGAACGTAACGAGAGAGCAGTTGTGGACTCTGAGGAAGTGTAATTGGGGCGGAAAGTTGTTATTAAAAAGACTGGAGCAATTAAGTAGAAAACCTGGGCAGAATTGAGGTATAAAAAAAACAAAAGCAAAGAAGTAGAAAATAGGCTAAGTTGATATAATGTAAGCGGCATATAGTTAGGGCAGGAGGCGGGAAATAAAGAAAAAGAAAGGACAACATAGGGAAGTTAAAAAGATTTTAAAAATCGAAAGAGAAACAATATATGTATACAAAATATACTGCAAAAATTAAGAAAGCTGAACCAAAGAAAATATAATCAAAAGTGGATTCAAGATTTCAAACCCTCGTATCCCAAAAAAAAAAAAAAAAAAAACAAGAGAGAAAATCGAAAACTTCTCGGGCGGAAATAAAAACAGGTGTGATATCTTGAGGATAAATTTCAACGAATTAATTATGTTTAGTCAGTTCCGTTTTGGTGAACCAATTGTAATATTTTCTCTTCTTTCATTTTTTTACAAAAAGCCCTGGAGCCACTCGAGGTAGAGGGTTACTGAGTAAATGGCACTTTATGGAGATATGTGGGAAGATAACGGTTAACCCTAGACTTGAACAAGTTAAGACTGCAGTGATAGTGGATGCATCATCTTGGGAATTGGTTTCACAACGCAGCTGCTCGATTGGAACTTAAATCACACTAATGCAATACGATTCGAATCAGAGTATTTCGTTAAAATATGCGTAGCATGGCGGGTTTTAACTGTTATGATTAGAATGATGGAACTAAAGAATGTTGTTGGTCTGAGCACTTTCCATGGAAATAGCGATAGTGTAGTGAAAGTTTTCCGTCTTTTCGTCTGTGACTCATGACGCCTAGTATTACACGTCAGTCAAGAATATGTGCGCAATATCGTACGCAGAAGTTTGGAGATTGACAATGACAAATCTTTACAACCAACCGTAATTTCAGAGCTTTATCGAAGAAAGAAAATTTTGTATGTGGGTTCGAATCATTGAAGTATTATTTATTTGCGGGAAGAGATGTATTCATACATTGTCAAAAAGATTGATCCATCTATTCCCCGTCCTTCTCTTCATCCTTTCCTTTATCACGCCTCTTTACTCTTGCACCCACTCTCTGTAACCCCTCCCTCTTTACTCTTGCACCCACTCCCTGTAACCCCTCCCTCTTTACTCTTGCTCTCACTCTCTGTAATCCCTCCCTCTTTACTCTTGCTCTCACTCTCTGTAACCCCTCCCTGTTTACTCTTGCTCTCACACTCCGTAACCCCTTCCACTTTACTTTTGCTCTCACTCTCTGTAACTCCTCCCTCTTTACTCTTGCTCCCACTCTCTGTAACCCCTTGCGTTCTAGGGGTACTCCCGCTTTGCTTGGGTTGAAATCCTTAAAAAAAATTAGAATCCTTAATCACGGTGAAACATTAATCCACATTGATATGTCTAGCAACAGCAACGTGTCCATAAAGAATTCATTGTAAAACGTCCTCTACTCGTCAAAAAGAAATATGCTGTTCTCTTCCATTTTAATCCAAGGCGGCAAAAATGCACGACATACAAGAAACCACCTTAGAACTCGATTGGTTTCTTCTACTCCACCCGACATTTTACACCAACCGATGTGGATTAGTGCAAAACGTTTTAATGAAGAAATATCAACTAATGAAATTCAGTTTGTAGAGTTTTAAGAAAGCATTATTTATAGCAAAACAGGCAGAATTTTACTCAAAATATATCGAATGGCACAACTGCAAATAATGCAATAGAATATAATTCTAATTTATTTTTTGATTAATAAATTCAACAAATCTATAAGGACACCACATGAACTACAGCCGCAGTGGTGTTTCCTGGGCAAGATAACCTGACTGAGCCCAGCCCTCTCACAGCTGATTTTTAATTCGGATATTTTTTTATTTCTCTCAGACCGGTTAACACCCAAAGAAATATAGGAGCTAGGCTGTCATGATATTTATCAAAGTTGGGGCGAGGAGAAGATATATATTCATACCTGATGGATACATGCCTTAAGTAAATGCACCTGGAATTTGAACATTGCTCTAACCCCCCAGGGCGATTTCCATGACTCTGTTTCTACAAAAAAAACAAAAACATTGTTTATACAGAATGATGCTGAGAATCCCATGGACAGAATATGTGGGATGCGACGAAGTTTTAAGGAAGATAGAAATAAAAAAAATAGTTACTCAGAGAATCAGAAAGAGACAAGTGAACTTCTACGAGACAATAAATAAAATCAATTGGGATATATTTTTTTTTTCACTCACAGGGCATATTGAAGACAAGCGTATAATCTAGCTAACGAGATTGTGCAAATAATTTGGAGAATAGGGGCTAGGAGGGACAGCATAATAAAATAGATAAACAAATACGGAAATTAGATTCAACTCAATCTAATATTAGGTTGGTGCATAATTATCAGGCGTTTTTGTAGGCGGGTTATTTGTTAATAAAAATTGCGTTTTTGTTTACTTTTTAAATAAAAAAATATTATTGTATTTTCGAGTTATAAAAATGCGTGTTGATAATCATTGACATTTTAAAATGTTATTGTTTATGTTTCTTTTTCATAATAAATATTGTTTAAAACGCCTGATAATTATGCACCAACCCAATAAATATATGTCAAGACAAAAACTTCAAGAATTAGTCACTCGAACAAGTCAAAGCAATACCATACAATAGTGAATTCAGCAAATTGTAGATATATCAATATCTCACCACTTAACATATTACATATGTAATCTCTATCCTTATTCTTCTTATATTTTGTAACCTAAAGGCACATAATTTTGTTGTTATAATTGACAACATTACAGAAATAAAAAAAAGTGATAAACGATAGTAGTGAAATACTGGAAGACAGTAGTAGATCTATTTTCGTAGCTCAAATGAATGCGAACTCAATCGCAACATCAATCTAATTTGCAACATAATAAAATATATCCTCCGACTTCTGATGAAATGGACCTGTAGAAGAAATACTCCGGAAAAATAAGAAAAATGCCTTTGTGAAAAAATCACTGGAACAAAGAATGTAATATTTATGTTCAAAACGATATCAATAAGGCCAATACAAATGCATAAGGATGTATACCTATATGTTATAGATTATGAAATGCGCTTTATAAATTCAGCCGCAAAGAATTGCTTGAACTACGAGGTAAGCTTAATTTACTTGTGAAGCGTATTAGAATGATTGAAAATGTATACTTTATACTGCCTGCACATGGATGGGAAATGAATTCAGTAAATACAGAAACAGAGAAAAGGGTGTAATACAAGGATTAGTTTCGATTAAAAATATTCAACGATCTTGGGAGAATTAGAAGTCATATCAGGATTCAGTATTGGCGTTCACGATCTTAATATAAGATATGCATAAGACAGTGTTTATAGCAGACAAAGAATGGAAACTACAGGAGCTCTAAGAGAAGGTAGAAAGTGAGAAGAAAGGACTAATCATCAATTGTAAAAAGACAGGATATATGATGTTAAGCAGGAACTATGATTTAGAGATACAAAATCAATTAAGTATCGCAATTTAAAGATCTGAGATATGGAACTCCAGAGGAGGGAACTTTGGTACCGTAACTGAAAAGGTGCATTCGAATAGCCAAATTGGCTTTCTTAAACCAAAGCAAAGTATTAAGAAACAGAAAATGTGATCTTGTCTACTAATCTCAGATTTCGTTTTGATAGAGGTTAATTCCAGGTGTTTCAGACACTATTTAATTAGTATTGAGTTCATGTTGACACTTGCTTGTTTGATATTCTCCCGCGAAGAGAAGAACATGGACGTCATTGACATCGCTAGACATAGTAAAAAAAATAAAAAAAACATCAAAGAATTTTTTTTTTTAAATGTAACCTGGAGACGAAAGTAGAAAATGGTTTTGCTTAGAGAAATACAAGTAAATTTTTAAAAAGCTGTTTGAATTTTATGGAAAAGCAAAGAAGACTGAAAATAAAAACCTTTTTTTTTAATTTCCTTCTTGTGTAGATTATAATCGATTAAATTCTTTGAAAGATTAAGCAATTGAACATTTACGTTTGTTTATTTAGCTATTATCTTAATTAAATTTTGCCTATTCGTTATGATTATGTTAATATTGAACTTATTATTTATTGCAAATGTCAGTGTGTCACGCTTTCTCACTTTTAGTCCGAGAGGCTGTAGCCCAACATATACGAAATATCATAAAGTGTGATATCGTCATACCCAGGACACGAGTCGTATTTGCTTACGCTTCGATCTCTGAATGATGATGATGATGATGATGTTAACGGTGGTGGTGGTGGTGGAGGTGCAAAACGAACATCAGCAACAACATGGTAAACAAATACATTTAAATGTCACCCAAAGTTTAGAGTAATAAAACCTCGACTGAGAACAGTGATTCTGGTTTTGCTTGTATCTGATCTTTCTAATGTCTTTTTAACTTTCTGATTACGTTTGAAAGCGTAAAATCGTGTGAACTTGTCTACTAATCTTAGATTTCATTTTGATAGAGGTCAATTCCAGGTGTTTCAGACACTATTTAATTAATACTGAGTTTATTTCGACACCTGTTTGAGGAAGTAGTAGAACATGGGAGTCATTGACATTGTTAATCATAGAAACAAAATTTCTAAAAATCAATTTTTTCTTTAAACGTTATCCCGGAGACGAATGTAAAAAATGATTTTCTTTAGCAAAATACAAGTAAATTTTTAAAAAGCTGTTTGAATTTTATGGAAAAGCAAAGACGAATAAAAACAATTAACAACAGCTCTTTAAAGAAAAATTCCTTCTTGTGTAGATTAAAATCGATTAAAATCTTTGAAAGAATAAGCAATTAAACATTTACGTCAGTTAATTTAGTTGTTATCTCAAATAAATTTTGTCTGTTCGCTATGATTATGTTAATATCGAGTAGCAACCAGAAATAAAGAAAAGAATGCTGAACTATTATATATTACCAGTCCTCTTATATGGCAGTGAATACGGAACAATGTGATAACAAATGAAAAAGAGACTTGAGGCAAGAAAAGGATGTTGAGATTCGTAACGCCTGGACATGTGGAAAACAAAGAACCTAAACCTCTAGGGAACTTAATAAGTAAAATGAACCTGAACAAATTTGATTATCACAGGATTTATCGAAAGCAAAAGGAACAAAAAAACAACCTAACTAATAAACCTGAGTAAGACAAGTTTTACAGAGCGATAAACACCCATACTATGAAAGAACACAGCATATTGAAGTCGAATATAACTAAATATTTATAACTGTAATATTATTTTACTAAAATATTGATTCCAGTAATAATATCATGCGGTAATATTTTTTAAAATAAATAAAGATTGATTTTAGCATAACACGCGACAAGAAAATAACAATTTCAGACTACTAGTGTATTGTATGTTCGACATTTGCATTGCAGAAATATAAACTACATTATGGATAAGCATAAGTGAAAATATGCCACATGGATATGTCGTATACTGCATTTATAAATGCATGTGCAAATTTGTTGCAAGAGGACAAAAACTGTATAGAAAATGATGTGGTATGCAGGTTAATAATCCAAAATTACATATATGTATTCTGATATTTCATTTTCTGCTAGGGAATAAACGTTTAACATGGTTTCTATACAAACAGTAGTAATTTGTCAATCGGTAAACTGCGTGAGAAAAGTGCTGAGAAAAATAGTCTAAATGCGTGTCATTAAATATTTTTAAAAAATGCAAGTTCTAGCTAAGAAATAAATAGTTCGTTTTGAATGTCTCAATATGTTTGTAAATGTCATTATGTCTTTTTTTATGTGTCACAATGTAGTGCAAATTTTGAGCGTCATAAAGAGAAGGGCGAATATATATGTTCTTCAAACGATAAACTGACCGAAAATATTTACTGGGAATGTCTGAATTAGCGTTTCTTTTATGGCATAACGTCATGGAGAAACGTTCTGAATAGAAAAAGTATATGGATTTCTTTTCATATATTATTCTTATCATAAATCAATATTAGAATTGTCAGTATTGGTCCATGCTGGCGAAAAACGATTGCAAGTAATATTGTTGTTTTTACACTAATATATTTCTGGTAGTATATTTTTTATTTTCATAATTAAAAGAAAAAATATAGTAGCCGATAAACTACTACGGATTACCAATATGACTAAATAGAGGATTACTCTTAAAGAGATAAAGCAAAGATTTTGGTTGTTTGTTTCAAATTACCGATGTAACATAACGTTGGTCAACCATTTTCTGAAGAGGTCACCAAACATCGAACTTTGAAAAATCGTTTGAGAAAAGTGTCGTAAATTCGATAACATCTGTATGGGGGTGGATGCCAACGGAGAAAGACGTCAAAAGGGATACAAAACAGACGGAGATTAATTGGGTAAGCGTCCAAAATGGATGTTGGTGAAACACATAACTGGAAAGGGAATAAAAATAGATGGAGCAAAAGTTCGACTTTATATTGCCCAATGGGATAAATGTAGAAAACCTGAACAGACAATTGAAAGATAGAGACTAAAGTATTTAAGACAAGGATATGTTTACCCAGCCAAACTTTTAATGAAAGGATTTGGATATGTTGTTAGTCTCGCAATGGCTGTCGTTGCTGAAGCTGCAACTGCTTCTGCTTTGACTGCTGCTGCTATTGATGTTGCTGCTGATGATGATGTATGTTTGCGAGATATGTCTTAAAGTAATCTTAATATTTCCTTACATACCGCTAAGATTTTAACATCTGTTAGTACGTTGTTGATTGACATAGTTGTCAACGTTGGTACTAAAAAATATCGGATGTTGTTTAATAATGTTCACAAATACAAGAAACTGGGTTTGGCGTGATATGTAAAGAAGAAGAAGAAGAAGAAGAAGAAGAAGAAGAAGAAGAAGAAGAAGAAGAAGAAAGAAAAAGAAAAAGAGGAAGAGAAGGTGAAGAAAAAGAATAAGTAGGAGGAATGTAAAAAGAAGGAATAGAAAAAGAAAGAGAAGTATAAGAATTGCAAAAAGCAAAATGTCAAGTGTTTGTTCAAATAATAAAAATGTAAATAAGATCCGAAAATACAAAACCATAATAAATGGCAAAAATGTTCAAAAAAAAAAAAAAAAGAAAAAGTAGAAAATAAAATAAAATGGCGGCTAATGCAAAATAATCCAAGATTAAATGATGGACAAAAAATTAAGGCAGAATGTTAGAAGTAATTAAAATGAGATTAAAGGACAAGGGCGAGTAAAAAAGAAACTGCGTCTTGAAAATTTCTCTTACAATTACTTACAGAAGTAAATAAACATTGATGGCCTTGATAATTTATAAATGTGTCAGGTTTGAGTGAAGAGATGATGGACTAATTCGAGTTCTGACAGATTGAAAAACCCGGGAACTATAAACGTTATTTGATTGGAAACGAGGCAGCAACGGATTATTAAGGATTTCGTCTGCTTTATGAGACAGAAACACCCGAGGCCAACAGATACAAACAGGGAGAATAGGCTGATGAAATAAGTGGTAACAGAACTAGATGGAGAAAAGACGCACAAAACTATCCGAAAAATATAACCCCCATGAACCGTGTAGTGAAATAAATGTATCTGGATGAGAAAAAAATGAATGAAACAATGAAAATACTAAGATAAAAATAAAGAATAATAATATTTAGAAGATGAAAAAATAAGTGAACTTACCTTCTCCACAGTTTGGAATTCAGAGTTGCCCTTCACTTAAACTGATAAACATAATAAATGGAGGAATAAATTAGAAAAGAAAATATGAAGATAACATGTGGAAGAAAAACATAAGTTAAAAGAAGGAGCAGAAGGAAGAACGGGAAATTAATAATAATGAGAAGGGTGATAATGAAGAAACCATGCCCACCCTTGTAGTTATCAAATAGCAAGTTGCCAAGGTAAATTTGTCAAGAAGAAGACTTCCTGGCATTATCGGTCTGGAGAGGCAGTTCTGACAGATAGAAAAACGCGGGAAATATAAACGGCATTTGATTAGAAACGAGGCGGCAACGTATCATTAAAGATTCTGTCTGTTGCAGAGACACCTGAATCCAACAAATACAGACAAGCAGAATTGGCTGATGAAATAAGTGATCACAGAAAATGTATGGAAAAAAGACGGACAAGAAATATCCGGCAGCTTTGAAAAGTGCCTGTGAGGGAAATTGGTGGGGGGGGCGTCGATAGCTGAGCTAGCACGAAGTCACAAGTCAATGTGACCGAAGTTTTGAATGTGCTGCCGTTATTCTAGATAATACGCTCTCTCCCTGTAACTAAGGTCTGCTCAGCATAGTTGCAGTATAAAGCAGAAGTTGCCTCTGTGGGTGTTGAACAAACATAAATGTGCCTCTGAGAGCTTCTACAATTGGGATTTGCTAGCTACCCTAGTAGACGGGTATCGTCGAATACGAGTGGCCAACTATTATGGACACAATACAGAAGACAGATCTATGACTTTGGGAAAAGAAAACAGTACAAAACTAACCATAAAAGACACAGACAGAATTTTAACTCGACAAGCGGATTACGATTTCGGGGCCGATATCCGCTACTCCACACGCATATCCGCTTCTAATAATAGAAAATTTTCGACTCTACCAACGACATAATTCCTTTCAAGACAAAAGACTCTTTATGTCTGGTTGTAATAATTGTAAAGGTCTCCTCAAATAGGCTATCACTTTTTTTTTTGCTAATAAAATAAGGAACCCTATATTTTCTAAGAAGTTTGAGTGTCCTGACTAATAGTAATCATTTAAGTGTGCTGAATAAGAATAAGTCTCTCTATCTCTCCTCACTTCACTCAGTTTGAGATGTTAACGTCTTCTGCTGATAATGAATGATTTTTTTCTCGTAAATTCTCTTCAAAGTCTACTCTTGACTCACCTGGAGTATCTTTGTATGATTTTCTACTTAAAACCAAGTCTCTTTCGAGTTGCATTCCTATAGCACAATCCATGGCTTCTAAACTGAATCAGCTCAAGGGATGTGGACTTGATAGAATCTCTGCAATTGACCTAAAGAAATGCGATCTTCAAGTGGCTTCTGTTCTCTCTAAACCCTACAATAAATGTGTCGATGCTTCTTTTTTTGTTGAAAATTCTGCTCTGTAGTTCTAGTGTTTAAAAATTCACATACACAGTTTGCTCCTTCTAATTATCGGCTTATTAGGCTCCTAAATCTATTTGCCAAAGTACTAGAGGTTGTAGTCAACTCTGAATTTGTTAAGAATCTGACCTCTCTGGGTCTTCTTTCAGATAATGTATTTTTCGCTACACTAGATTAACCGTTGATATATAAACGATTATTGCTGAAAGTATCTATCATGATTTAGATAAGAATGGTGAAGCTCAGGCTGTTGTTTTGGTTATCACGAAAACATTTGAAAGAGTTTGGCATGTTGGTCTTATTCACAAGTTGAAAGGTTATGGTATTTTTGGATGAGTTTTTGAGCAGATTCAATCTTCTTTTTATTAAATCGCGAAATGAAAGTTATCTTGAGCGGCCACACTTCTAGATCTTTTTTGCATTAACGCAGTTGCCTTCGCTGTTCCTAATTTTGATCAACGGCCTTCATGGAGTCATCAGTTCTCAACTTGGTATTTATGCTGGTTCACAACTATTTACTCCTGGCTTAATAATGTATCTGATTGGTTCATTAAGGTCAAATTGAAAGCTAATCCAAATGCAAAGATTCTTCTTGCTTTCCAGTTAATTTTGAACTTCCAAAATTTTAACACAAAGCCAATCATTATCTTTTGTCATCTTAATGTACAATGGCTGGAAGTGGGGATGTGGGATCGATTAAAATTTTTCCCAGGCGTATTTGCGTGAAAGTGAATATAACGAACCCAACTGGAATTTGAACTCGGCTCTCTGATTAAAATGTCCGTGTCATTATCTATTATACCACTCGCCCATCCAAGGGTACAACACCTGATATTGCCAAGGCATTACCCATCTAGGTACTTACCAGGCTCGACGTTGCTTAACTTTGTTGATAGTACGGCAAACAGTGTTCCAACGTGAAACGGCTTTAATGCCTTTATAATACCTGCACACCTAAGCGTACAGTATCTGGCATTTCTAAGCGGTCATCAGTCGAGGTACTAACCAGGCTCGATGTTGCTTAACTTTGTTGATAGTACGGAAAACAGTGTTCCAACGTGAAACGGCCTTAAAGTCTTTATATTACCTGCACACCTAAGCGTACAGTATCTGGCATTTCTAAGCGGTCATCAGTCGAGGTACTAACCAGGCTCGACGTTGTTTAGCTTTGGTGATCGTACGGGAAACGGCGTTTTATGGCCATATGACAGTAAGCCATGATTCAATTTAACATTTTGATCACATGCTTATAATTCACAATGAACTTTGTTTATATTAAGAGTATTGTATAGAGACTGTTAATCAGCTGGACATTTCTCAGAGGTTTTATTTGTAAAAATGTTTCGTAGTGTAAGAGAAAAAGAGGTGGAAAAAGCGTTAAAAAGAATCGGCCATATGACACACCCGTATTTTATTTGCTCTAGATGGCTTCTAGAAAGGAATTCTTTTTGAATCGATTCAATGACTTAACTGATTAAAAATATTACAATTTACTTAAACTCTTGTGAAATGTAAATTTTGTTAAATAGTATGTTATATTCCGAGTGATTTGGCCATGTCTTCTTTTTTCGGCCATTTTAATTATTTATTTATTGCCGTGTAACTACCGGTCCCATTTCGAGATACTTGAAAAATATGGAACGTTTTCCAGAATTTGAGCTTTGAAAATGGAAACATGCACTTCCGGTCTCTTTGATGCACGTGAGTCAGATGTATTTTATTGTAGTTGGATAACTAAAAAAAAAAAGAAAACAAAAAAGACATATGATTTCCGTTATAAGGTTCGTAATACTATGCAAGTACAAGCATTTAAAAACTGAATGATGCCCACTATAAAATGTTAATGAAGCATTTCACTGCCGGCATCATCATTTTTGATCAACACTTTCAGATGGAAAATGTCTCTTCTGTAACAGGAAGAAGAACAAAAAACATTCGAACACCAAACAATTTTTTATTAGAATTTTGCGCCTGAATACATTTGAATTTGTAAAAAGCAAAGTAAACAATAATACACAAGGGAACGTATATTCATCAGAAGTAGAGTGGCTGAGTGAAATGTTCCCGGCTTCAAGCACTTTACAAGATCTGCTTAAATGACGAAAGCTCTTTTTTATCTATCACGTTATGGACGGATATTTGTAGACCATTCTGCTTACCCGACCGAAAATGGGGCTAGCGGGTCGAGTTCAAATTCCAGACAAGACCGTCGCTTTCGAAAAAATATCATTGAAAAGTATGAATCTATCTCTTCTCCTCCAGCTAGAGATTAATAAAAAAAACAGACTGGGCCCTCTTGCTTTGTCTGTCAACCATTCTAGGAGAAAAACAACTTGAAATTGAAAAGCGTTTGTGCATGGCTAAGCAACACCAAACTTGGAGAAACTTTTTAATATCACAGACAAACATATTGTGTTGCGTCTATAGCTCTGGCAAAGGACATTTCAGAATGTTATCAAAATATTAATATTATCATATACACCTAATACAGGGTGATTCAAAAGTACCTCCCTATTTTATGTATGATTGACTCTCACGTGTAGCTATAATAATATGTCCATTATACATAAAATAGGGATTTACTTTTCAACAACCCTGTATTTCCAGGTATAGCGGTAGTTTTATTGCAGATTTTTATTAGCAATCCAGCCTTAGTGATTTCAATCCTTCCTGACTGTAATCGTTTTCATAATCATATCTGGAATATTTTGCATGCTGTTGACAGTGTTAAATTCACATGCACAAATTTTATCTGTTGATATCAAAATTCGGGATTTAAAAAAAAATATTTCCTTTTTATTCAATTTTCTTTCAAAGATTTTCCTGTATCAGTGATAAAAATCTGTGTGTTTCTATGTTGGTTTTTTTTTTTATCAGATCTTATCTCTTGATGTTCTATCTGCGTCTAGCATAATGGTTATTGGTATGGCAAGTGGTATCGGTCTGAAAAGTTTCATTTTCATTTTCGGAATTCGCTTCATTTTTTATACTAATATTCACCCAAGGCCTAAGAGCCACTCAGTGTAGAGTATAGCTGTGTAGATTTATATTAGCGTAGGGAAGCACAAGCGTTAGGCGTATAGAGTTGAAGTAGATTTTAGATGGAATTGGAAACAGAATTCGAAACAGAAAAAGGCATAAGCCTCTGGACCTGTTCAAAAGACTGGGGAGGAGTTTGAACCGGACGATAGGCGAATCTATCCATTATTATTGGTTCATCAATTACAAGGCGATAATGCAACTAACATGTAATGGACTACGGGGAGTGAAAAGAGAATAAGAAGATTTTAGAAGGACCCGGAAACCCAATTCTAAACAGGAAACAAGGGATAAACCTCTACCCTTGTTAAAATGACAGTGAGGTAGGGTGAACTGGAGAGATATGCGTATCTATTTACTCATATTAAGGTAAACATAGTAAATAAAATTTCAGGTATAGACAGAGACTATACAAGGAACTGGATACTCAATACTAAACAAGGAAGAAGTGATAAACCACTACTCCAGTTCAAAAGACCTGGGAGGAGTGTGAACCGGACGTGGGGCGAACATATACTACTATATTGGCAACCAATATAGAAAAAGGAAAACTTTGAATCCTAAACAGCCTGGACCTGCACAAATACTGTTGGGAAATTCTTCTCTCGTGATTTAGGAGTTAAAAGGCAGAGTAGACTTTATTTATCCTGTTTTAGCAACCGATATAGGAAAAGGAGATCTCGGATTTCTAAACCGTCTGTAAATGGGGACAGCAATTAGAAGCCAAAAAACTCTGCTCGCTACTATAGCAGAAACATCTAGTATGGTGATTCCTGAGGTCCTGTAAAGCAGCAGGCCTCAATTTTTTGCGCCATTGACCGCTGTCAGTTTTTCCGTGGACCGAGGGAGATGGTGGACAGGGTCGATGTCGGTCACGCACATAACACGACACAAGAAACAAGACTCCGATAGTCAATAAAATGGGTTAAAAAGTTATTATTTCTGTGCGGAAAGATAACAAATGGACCATGCCCGATAACCGGTCCACAACCCGAACTAAGGATCCTTTATTGAGGGAATTATCGCTACAACTAAAGCACAGCGCTGTTTATCGTATTTTAAATTCCTACTTAATGAATTATATTTAATTCAATTCGCTTCTAAATTCTTTATGTACCTTCATGATGTGGGTGATCATGGCTCTAAAAACACTCTTACCATTTGTTACCGCTTCTCCCTTTACGATTTCTCTTTCTTTCTGACCTTTAATCCATGCAACCATATATATATATATATATATATATATATATATATATATATATATATATATATATATATATATCAATTTGGTTACTCATTGTTACTCGGCGCCTCACCGTCACCTAATTTTTTAGCCTACATTAACTTATAATATGTTCCAGAAATCATACCAGTTTTTCTCTGAGTTTCTGAATAAATGTACTTTTAGTTCCCACTTTTTTTAAAACTTCGCCTATCTACTGTTCATGTTATTCGTAGTATTCTTCTGTAGAAGCACATCAATTTCCTTTCATGTCTCTTTTTCATCTGGAATGATTTTCTCATGTTTTTCACTAGAGACCGGTTAATAAACGTCAAGATATGCAGTCATGAATTATTTACAAAGAATACGCTTGTCTTACACTCGAAAGGTGCATCAGTGATGTTCCTGGTGTCATTGATAGTCAGGTTTCTAAAACATCAGGTTCCCCCCACCCTGCAAGCGACCAAAAGAGTAGTGATCATCTTCCAGTGAGCTTCCGTGCCTTCTATATTTTCTGTCCGCGAAATCTGGACAGAGATTCTGTTGGTATGATTCTTTATAGTATTCAGCCAATAGAAAATGTCTTTACAGTTACTGCCATCTCATTTTACCTGTTTGTTACCGCCGAATTGTTCACGCTATTCTTCCAACTTGACGTTTGAGCCAGTTAGACATTTTTTAATTTTCCAATGTTAATTTCATCAGCTATTTGTTAATTTTTATGATTTGTACGAGAAAACAATAATTATGTAAGTGTTTGGATTATTACTGCCAAATATTTAATCTCTGTTAAAATGTTAAAATAGAAGACTAAGCAAAAGACTTCAAATGAATGCAGTAAATAAAGATATTTAAAGATACATCTATTCCCCTTTGTGGTAGTACTTTAAAAAATATTTTCTCTCTCTGTCTCTCTCTCTCTCTGTCTCTCTCTCTCTCTCACACACACACACACACACACACATACATACGCATGTTTGAAAGCAATATAGTTTTAACGCATGCTATATTTATACTGTAAAAGTGCTCAATACCAGCTATAGAATGTAGTAGACATGGAGTTCATGGTGACTGTGTTTCATGCTCCAACGCAATCTTTAGGCATGAAGATAGCACTCATATATATATATATTGTCAACCACATGCAGACTGTTTCCCTTTGTAGCTAGTAATCCGATTGCTTCAAGCCGGGATGGAAACACGACCGATTTGACATAAGTCATAGATCATACTCCTAGGCTATCATCGCACAGCAGAGAGAAATGGAAATTTAAACTTTTTCTATACGAAATATGCCGGTGAAGCATCCTAAACGAAAAAATATAGTGAGAATTGAAATACGTTTTTATTTATTTATTTATTTTTAAATGCGTTATTGTTAATGGATTCAAACTTTTGGAGCGTGCAGTCGGAACGCTAAGGTGGATTTGTTTTCAAAATTTAAGAAAGTGCGTTTTTTACTAATATGGTAATTTGAGAATTTTTTTTGTAGGAGTTTATCAGGAGTTTATCAGTCAATGTGACAGGAACTAAATTGTTCAATAAATAGAGTAATATCTCAGTTGTTATCCCGAAAATTTGAACGTCAGATCAGTTCTTTTAAATCAATTATGTGATGCAGTTCAATTTATATTACAATGAATCATTCATAAAAAAAAGTAGATTGGTAAAGTTAATAATACAAAATGGCGAAATCCCTTCGCATAAAAATTTTAAAGGTGCATTAACCTACTAATCACACGATGAATGTTATGATCCTTGTTTTTAAAAATTATAAGCTGTATAAGGTCTTTCATCGATACCTAGTTTGTTGTTCCATACATCCTGTCTATGCACAAATAAACAGCAATAAAGGTTTGATGACTCGTCTGCCTTTTGTCTGGACATGCAATCTGATACAGACAACCAGCCTTGCGTCCATTACCATTTTGGCGGCCGTATGTAAAAATCATATCTGCCTGATCACGATATGAATATTCTACCATTGTTAAACGGAACACTTCTTACTTATCTAACTATAACAAATATTAAACGTTGAAAACAGACTAGCCACAAATGTACACGAATAACAAATGTAACCTAGTCTTCACGACACAGCGCTATCTGAAATTAAACTTAATAACTCACAAACGAAGTATTTATATGGACGTCTGTTCTCCTAGTTTTAGTGTGAGGAACCCCACAAAGTTTGTAAAAGTAATTCTGATACATTAATCTCATATATATATATATATATATATATATATATATATATATATATATCAGTGTCTGTACATATATGTGCGTGTGTTTCTGAAATTCTGATGAAACAGTAAATATATAAGACAATAAGTAAAACGTCTACTTTGCCAGGATTCAACAATGAACTAGCGTCATTTTAAAAAGAGTTTTAAAAAAACACTTTTATATTCCAACAATCAACAAAGCGTACATTAGCGAGACAAAGCGTGATTCTCGTTGAACGGCTGAGCCAGTGATTCTACATTAACTGCGTCGAGATAAAAATTAGATTTGAACTAAGAGACGGAGTTAAAATTAGTAAAAATCTAATTTCTTCGAAAATAAAGTTCAATCAGAATCAAACGACCAGCTGTTAAAAGGGAATAAAGTTTTTTGTCTAGCTAATGTAACGGTTTCGGGGAAAATTAAATTATTTTAAATACTTTTTGAAACAAGATATAGAGTAGAATAATTGACCATGGTTAAGTGGGATTGGCAAATATACACAATAACCGGAACTGATAAAGTTTTCAATAAACAATAAGAAAAGGAAGAAAAGAACGGCGGAAAATAATATGAAACAAATGAGATAAAACTAAGCAAACAATATATAGGCAAGTCAAAACTAAGCAAAAAACAGTAATAAGGCAAGAAGTTCCCAAATTATGAATGGTGTTAAAATGCAAATGTGATACCATCAAGTGAATTTAGCATTCTGACTTCATGGCAGGCAAGTCCAAAAAATAATGGCGGATGAGTTGTGGTCCATTATATTGGTTAGAATATAATCCCTGCATCCATATTTAGGATTTTTTCCACAAATTTTGGTGTGGTGGACGTTTTTACATTCATTCCTATAGATTGGAACAAAACTAATGATCAAAGATACATTTTTTAAGTTACAAAGACCTGAAATTCTGGCTAGCCATGATAATCAACGTCCTTAAAGGACGCGGCACATATAATAATAAAAATAATAATAATAATAATAATTTTGTAAGCCCGAAAATTTCTAGCGGGTAGCCATGACTGTGAATATTGCATTATGTCTTCTGTATCCATTTTGGATACAAAATATCTGATTTGTTATCGTTTTCTGATGATAAAAGATTTCGGGTAACAATTTTTCCTCGTTCCTCAGGTCACTTGGAAATGTGATCTGAAGAACCAGGAAAAAAACCCACCCTGCTGGGGAAATAAAATATAATCAATGAAGCCTTAAGGTTGTATGTTTTCTAATTAAATCTCTATATATATAACGAACTTTTCTATGAAGTAATGGATAGCGGCACAGATTAAAAATCGGAGAGCCGGGTTCGATTTTAACTTAAGTCGCATTACATTCAATTATGTGCAAATATCCTTGTGAAATGTGTGAATCCATCAACCCCCTAATATGAATAAATGTCAGGACAGCCTGGGTCTAATATGTTTGCGTGTCAGCCGGTCTAGAAGAAGAACTAGTGTCTTTTGGAGACCTTGAGGCAGGCTGTGGTCCAGTTCACTGTATTTACTGTATTCGTTTCTTGCAAGAAGTGTGGATTATTCTGCACAAACCTTCACCACTATAATCAAATCAGATCTGCAGATCGTCTCGCTTCCCTCTTCTAAGAACTGTGCTGCAGGTCATTAAAACAACGGGAGATTAATGTGTAAAGAGCAATGTTGGTGTATTTGAAAGGGTCCGCCAGTCAATGATCCGACGGGTTCCTACATGTATAGAAGCAAGCGGAGCACATTTTAGACATTTCTTATGAGTTGTTGCGTTAATGTACAACGATGGGCTTTTAGACATATGTTTATATAGACATTTCGGCTTGATTTGGTGTCAAGAACCCGACGTCAACGTTTGTTAAAGTATTTTTGGATTGCATCTTGGATTGTGCATTTATTAGCGTCTATCGTAAACTTTAAACTTGATTCAAAAACGAATGATTTGCGGACATATGATTATGTAGGTTTTGTTCTTGGTTTGGTGTGAGCAATTCAACCTCAAAGGTTTCAAAAGTATTTTTGACTTGGTTTGGTTTGGTTTGGGTTGTTTACGGCGTATCAACATCTCAATGGGTTATTTAATTCCAACAATTTTTTTTTATTGCTGGTAATATTTTTTCCAACATTTATTGCTCGTAATATTTTTCCTTCAAAAAATCTATTTCTGATAATTTTTTTCTAAAAGACATTGCTGGTAATTTTTTTTTTTTTTTGCCTAAAATGTATTGCTGAAGATAATGTGTTGCTGGCAATATTTTTTACAAAGTATTTCTGGTATTAAGGCCTATATTTACACTTTCATAGTGTTTTGAACCCAGGTTGGGGGTTAACTATTTGCCCATAGTTGGAACCCTAACAGATGCTAGCACCCAGGTCAGGGTGGACCTGGGAACACCAGCAATTAAGGGGTGGTTCCAGGCTCCTCAAAGCCTCCTGATCAGAGGCCTTGCTGTTGGACGTAGTTTATCGTCTTACCCGGGACGCGCATGTAGTTTATCGTCATATCTAGGACGTAAAAGTATTTTTGATGCACCCTATACATACATACATATATATATATATATATATATATATATATATATATATATATATATATTATATATAAATTCGTAACAAACTTTTTGACAACACTAATATAATAGCATCATCTACAAGCAAATAAAGGCTAAATAATAGAAACCTTATTATTAAAAAGAAAAAAAACAACACTTAATATTAAATTTGAACATGGACACAATATCTTGACCGTGTTTTGAAAAAGGAAAACATTTTATGAAATACACATACAAAAAACTATTTCCTATTTAACAGTTGAAATATTTAATCCTTGAAAATAGCTAAATGTATAGCCGAAAGCATTCGGATAAAAAAGAACTTTCGGAGAGTTTTTATATAATTTATCATCTGAAAAGAAAAAAATTATTAAAAGAGAAATTGTATAAAAATAAAATAAAAGCACCTTCTCTGTTGTATTCAATGAAATGTGCATGAAAGAAAGACTGCTGTCTAAATACACATGTCCGTCAATTGTTTTAATCTATATATTTAAATAAATCTGAAACTTCGTCTTATATCCCGTCTTTCTATCGTTCAATCGATCAATCTATGCACCAAGGCAAGCAAAAACCAAGACCATCCTTATTCATGCGTAAATAAAGAAGGGTTTAGACCCAATATTTGTCTGCTATGAATTAATAATGTGCTAGGGACGGCAAAAGAACAGGAAAGGTCAGCGAAGTGACCATAAATCTTATGAACAACGTTAAGCACACGGCAAGACGAGTGTATGCCACAGGAACAGGTTAGAAAAATTGCTCATACATATCAATGCGCACACAGAGATAACAATTCGGAACTTACATATACATTCACACAAACACACCAGCAGACACATATATATGCATATATGATATTTTATACAGATACAGAAAATTACGCAAGTGCAGAAGCATTTATACATATATATATATATAAAGAATTAATAACAAACGCATATCTATATGTATCTACAATGTAATTTTGCACAGGAGAAATCAATATCCATGAAACAGACGTACTCATATGTATATGTAACTACGGAAATAATTTTTGTTTTTGTGTATGTGTGTATGTGTGCTGCATAATCATATATGGATATATTTGTACCAGTGCGCATTATATATCTTTATTTAACAATAAAATAATATATTTACATATATTTTTTTTTCATATTAAATTATTTAAACCATTGTAGTCAATTTATATATATATATATATATATATATATATATATATATATATATATATATATATATATATATATATATATATATATATATATATTATTATATGCATTTATTATATTATTTTATAATTGCATATATAAATTAATATATTTTATATATATATATATATACATATATATATATATATATATATATATATATATATATATATATATATATATATATATATACATGTACATAAATGTGACAGAGAGAAAATGAGAAATATTCATATATAAAAAGTACAAAATAAAATGTACAAATACACATATGCACGCACGACCATATACAGATTTATATATACAAATGTATCTCTCCCTCTCTCTCTCTATATATATATATTTATATACACACACACACACACATATATATATATATATATATATAGAGAGAGAGAGAGAGAGAGAGAGAGTGAAAGAGAGAATTGTTACACATACAGGCATATATATGTAATCTTATTATGCATAGGGTCATATCTGAGTATTTACCTACGTATATACTTATTTCATTCATCTATATGTAAATTTATATTAATATTAAAGAATGTTAACTCACACAATATATATATAGATAGAGAGAGAGAGAGAGAGAGAGATAAAGAGAGAGAGAGACGGTGTAGTAGTGGATAGCGGATCGGACCGAGGAATCGGGGTGCCAAATTCGAATTCCAGTTGAACCCAATGCATTCACTTCTGCTAATAATTAGGGTATTAATCCTCTTCTTCTCCATCCAACTATGGGTAGGACAGACTGGGTTCTTGGAGGACATTAATATATATGAATATATAAGGAGAAGGACATCTCTGAATTCAAAAAACCTGCGGAGGTGTTGTTTTGGGTTCTTGTGGCACATAGTGCACTAGGTTTTGTGTCTCGCCTTCAAAAATGGTGCTTGGTTCTGCACAACGCCTTCACCACTATAAACAAATCATATGTGTTGTTGTGTGGCTATTGGTCCCTAAGAACCTAGCTGCTTTACCCTCATGCGTCGAATGAAACGAGAGAGTCCATATATATATATATATATATATATATATATATATATATATATATATATGTGTGTGTGTGTGTGTGTGTGTGTGTGTGTGTGTGTGAGTGTGTGTGTGTGTGTGTGTGTGTGTGTGTGTGTGTGTGTGTATCGGGTTTCTACCAATAGTTTTAAAAACACCATTGTTAGTTAGTTCCCATGACGCCTTAGTCAAGCCAATAACATGAATTATTCAACATTCTTCACAAGCAAAGTATTTTAACTTTGATATGAACCTACCAATTTTGACTTTAAAACCTACGTACACTACAATATTTGTCTGGAAATAAACAACACCCTGCTGATGACATTGCGTTCTGTCAAAATACTCGGAATAAATTAATGTGTATCAACACGGCGATTTTCTTTCTTCCTTTAATAATGGCACCAAACATCTTTCCGTGAATATGAAAGGATCCAATTGAAAATAAGTAGACAAACCTTGTGTATTCAATGAAACATGTCTCAATTTTGCATCGAAAATTTATCAAGGAACTTCGTTTGTATTCGTTTTGTTACTTCTTTTGGTATAAGGAATTTCTAGCCTCCAATTAGTATGGCAGATGTTAACCCCCTGCAGAGGAGCACATTGCACCATTTTGGCCGAATGTTTTCTACTGTTATGACGTGGAATGTTTATATTGTATCAATTAAAATAGGTCTGCTGCTAGAAACGTTAGTTCACTGTGTCGTGCTTGACAATTTTTCACTCGACAATCCATCTTGTACACTTATACATCCACCATTAGACCTGGAATATTTGCTACTTGAACCAGTCTCGTAGGCCTGCTATTTAAATCGAGATTCTCGAGAAAATCTAAATAAGGTCTTGTACTCTTGTCAAACCTGAGGTGGTATCTCAACTACAAAGATTTTCTCACCGCCGTAGTGTCGTTTCCCTCAGTCTTTTCTGTAAATGTTTCATGGTATTTCTTCTAATACATTTTCCTAATTGGTACCATGACTACATCAGTTTAGGAGTACTTATTAATTGGCAACTAGGTCTCATTGTTTTACTATTGAACACGCTAGATGTAACCATGAGTTCTATTCGAATAGATTCTTTACTCGTACTTCACGCCTCTGGAACACTCTTCCTGTTTTTACTTCTCTATCACGGATGTAGATGTAAGTACAAAGTCAATTCTGTTAATTCATAATTCTTTGTCTTCAATAATGTCTTTCAATTCTCTCTCACTACCAGTGTCCCTTTGCATCTTAGTGGCCTTATCGCCTTGCTTGACAGGAAATGATTAAAAAAAACACATCGAGAAAGATTCGAGTTCTCTTCTAAGCAGGCTGGGAACGAACCATTCTATGAGCATACTTAAGTCAGCATCATCATTTAAATTTAAAACTAATTCAAAAAGTCGACGTAGCAGGACGACAGTTATTCTTAAAGGAAGTAATAGATTATCTTACGTCAAATAGAAAGTTAACAGACAATAATGTATTGATATTAGAAATAAATAAACCTTTTTACTTAGTGGAGAGAGTCAATGTCTGATTTTTTTTTTATTAAAGGAAAATAGAAGTTACACGCAAATTACTTAACGTACAGCTTTTTCAACAATATAATTTCCTAGACACAAGTAAAAAGAGAAAAATGAGTCTTTTAGTGTTTGAGATTTAAAGATATCAAATCTGGTGAGGTTGTTTCCATAAAAGGCCAATGTCATTTACTGCGCTTCTGTGGAAATAACGTCACCAGATTTGATAATTTATACAAGTTTTATTTTAAATCTCGTATGCTGACTCATTTTTAAATATCTGCCACCCAAAGCTAAGGATCCAGTCTACAGTGTTTCTATATAACGCATCCCTTCAAGACGTTGGTTTTCATGGTTCACCACATTTTACTGTCTTTTATAGCTCTTAATAATTTTTTCTTATCTATCCCTAATCCATCAATTTTCTCAAGCTCGTTAGGTAGGTTATGCGTTCTACTCCCCTGTCTCTCTTACCTTCAATAATGTCTTGTGAGTATCAATATTTCTAGGCTCTCTATCCTCGTTATGTGCCCAAAGAAATATCAGTTGTCTCTTTCTGGCATTACGTTAAAATGTCATTTTTTTCCATCTTATTGAAAACTTCGCCGGTGTTCACATGCTCGGCCTACGGTATTCTCAGTATCCTTCTGTAGAACCTCATTTCTTTTACTTCAAGTCCCTTCCTCATTAGAATCGGGTGAAAAAGTTGCGAGAAAATATTGTAACGTTCATTTTTGTCGACAACGTCTTTCGTAATACCAGTGGGAAAAAGTGACAAATAGAAAACGATAGCCTCGAAGAAAGAAAATAAAATAATTATTAAAGTAAATTAAACAAATAAATTTGGAATAATATTTAACTATTTATCGATATTTTATTCATTAACAGAGAAAAAATCGTTACTAAATGATGACATCGTAAATAAGATTATTATGCACGATTCATAACAAGTGTAACATTTAATATTCGATATTCAAAACACATAAATGCATTATAAATCTGTCTACATTGCAAACAGGAAAATATTGCAAATAGAATAAAGAACGTATTTTTCTTTCTTATTTATTTGTTTTTCATCGTCACATTATTTCTAATTAATCCCGAAATTGGTGTAGGAAATAATAACATCCCTTTTGAATTTCTTTAACCACAAAATTCTGTTGAACAGAGAGACAACGAGTCAATCCAAGAAAATTCATGCTATGACACATCCCCCTTTCCCACTACACACACACTATGCGCACACAAAAATTATATTGAGCGTGCTGAAAATTTCTTGATCCTAGCAAGACAACCTTCTCCAAAATATCCCTTTGTTCATTGGTCATATATGGGGAAGGTATGTCGGGTATTCGAAATATTTCTGCGTGAACTTTTTATCCATAAAGGGCTATATTGCGAAATATGTATTTTTCCTCAGTTTCTTTTGAAATAATTTTATAATATTTTAATCTTAATACAAATTAAATTTAAAATTGGTAATTTTTAATTTTATAGTAAAATTTAATATTAATTAAATGATATCTATATTTGTCTAACCTTAACATTGAGACATTAAATATTATAAGCAAGGTTCGTTGTCAAGTTTTTTTTGTTTTTTTTTTAATTCCCATATACTTGTATTTTGATTGGTCATTGCAGCTTATGTAATTATCAAGGGGTGTTAGTTCGATTTGAACCTTTTAAAACCCTTTATTTTAGATTCAACACCATCACTTCATAAGACACCAGAAGTGTTGAAAGAAAATGGCTATTTTTGTAGTGAGTTTATAACATATTTATGCCATAATTTTTAATAAATTGTATTTGTAAATTGATTGCACGTTTATTGTAATATATATATATATATATATATATATATATATATATATATATATATATATATATATATAAGTTATTACATTCTAACATTTATGTTACCACAACAAAAATGCATATTTGTTTCGATGCCCAAATCAGAGATGTCATCAGGTGGTGATCAAAAATAGTTATAAATGATTTTAAAAATGCTAGTGATGAAACATCACTTCTCTTGATATTTTTAAAAAGTAGAAAGACATAAATAAAATTTCCATAAAAGTAAATGAAAGAAATATATACATTTACTATAAAGAGATAACAAAGACATACACTGGTATAATGCAGACAAAACAAGACAAGAAATCTATAAAAGGAAAAAGAAAGAAGAAAGTGAAATAGAAAGAGGTAAGAAAAGAAAGACATAAGAAATCTTCCCTTTTCTAAAGAAAAGGAAAATGAGAGAAGGAGAGAAGTAATCTGTCAAAAATTACAATTGCAAAGAAAAAGAATAGAAAGGAACCAAGAAGAGAAAACGGAAGTTGTTGATGATAATTTAACCAACGAAAAAACGTTAACGTCGAGAAAAATGTAATAGAGAAAGAATTTAAAATTTAACCGGAAATGATGGCAACTAGATAGAAATTTTTTTTGAAAGATAAAATTTCGCAGTACGGGAGCCATATGGTGTTTTGAAAGAAGCCACATATTTTAAACAAAATTAAACATAGTATGTAAATAAAAGACACTTTAAGAAGTAAAAAATTAGACATACAAAATAAATAATTCACCTTAGAAACTATTACGTTTTTACATAAATAAAAAATAAATATAGATTTCTATGAATTATGTACATTTAAATGTTATTACCAAACCTTATTACCAGTAATATATGAGTATAAACCTATGCACGGCAAACATTATTACCAGTAATTTATGTTTATAAACATATCAATCACTTTAATTCAAAATAAACTACTAAAGATAACATTAAAATGTTTATAGGAAGGTAATATAATGTAAGAGAAGTAATTACTACGTTATAAATTTTTAAAGTATAGCAAGATTTTAAAGGTAAATCCGTAATGTGCCTACAATTAACGGTAATTTCAAATCTTTGATTTAACAATCGATAACTGTTCAAAAGATTAATTATCTACATTTTCTCCTGTAGACATAGAAAACAAGGTTAATCTAAACAAGTTCTGGGTTGTTTGAAGATTTTCCATTTAACTCTAGTTTTTTTTTTTTTGTTTTAACAACAAAATAAAACTAACAAAAACAAAAAAAAAACACCTAAATTAACATATATATGAACCTTGTTTGTTAAATCTACAGGAGAAAATGCAAATAATTAAACTTTTAAATACTGAAACCATTTGAGTTATTCAGGTAGAAAGAAAACAGGTTAGAATACTTTTGTGTTAGCCCCACTGGTTCACAATTGAGCAATGGTGAGAGTAAAACACCATTCAGGTCTTTAGTAATGGTACCAACATTTATATTCTGGTTTTCATCTTCAAAGTAAATTCAAGAACCATCAAGAGAACGGTGAATAAGTTTAAAAAAGAGGGAACAGTAGAGAGGAAAATTGAATCAGGAGGTCACAACAGCAAGAGGAATCATTATTTCAACTTAGTTATAAAAAGATCAATAAGAAAAGATCCAGCTCAATCCGCAAGACGTTTCGCACGTGAGAGAGGAGTTTCAGCTATGACAGTCCAAAGAGCAGTGAGAAAAAATGATAATACAATCGTACATGAAAACTGAGAAAACTTGTTACTCCAGGACAGAAAGTTAGAAGGTCAGAGGGGGCAAACATCATGTTGAATAAGTGTGAAATAACCCTGAAATATATATATATACTTGAAGTTTATTTCTATCCTTCATGAGCTTTCCCATCCTTAGCTATGATTAATTAATGAGAAACATGTCATTTTAGATTATGAGCGATTTCATCACGATTCTTTTTAAGCTTGAAGGGTAATTATACATTCTTATTTCTCGAGGTAATGTCCAATAGTGTTATAAAAACCTCGGAGAATTCCAGTAATATACCTTTAATCATTTCTAAAATATAAATTTTCAATGCTTAATCCAATAATTGAACAATTGTGCTGTTACACCCGGTATAACACACACACACACACACACACACACACACACACACACACATATATATATATATATATATATATATATATATATATATATATATATTCGTGTGTGTGTGTATACATGCACACATCACATACATTCTCAAATAAATGAGACAACATGCACAAACACATCCAACCCATTCCCAGCAACCAATAAAACTGTCAAAAGGATCAAGGAGGGAATACTTAGTCAGGAATCTGCTATTCTACATCAAAAAATAATTTAAAAGAAGCCATTTGACCAACACACGGACTGACCAAAATTAACGATAAAGACAAAACAAATGAAAACTACAGATAAAGTTCATTTCTTCAGAAACAGTCATTCATTCCTGTATTTCAATACTAATAACAATCAGGATATTTTTTCTCCTGATGATGACCATGCTGGCCGAAACTAGTCAAGGAACCTAACTAAAATAATAAAACAAAAAATATTAATATACAACCCAGAGTGTCTGAAAATTTTTTTTTATTATTTTTATTATTTTATATATATATATATATATATATATATATATATATATATATATATATATATAGGTGTGTGTCTGTGCGCGCGCACGCGCGTATGTACTTGTGTATTACTGTGTTTTTTACCCTTGAGCAAATTAATTCATTGATGCTCTTTCATGGTGAAAATAAGTTCTTACCAACTGGAGGCAGAAATGAAACTATTCTAAAACATTGTACGCCTCGAGAATTCAGCAATGATATCTTTCTTGCAATTGTTCTGCGAATAAAGCAAGTAAACGAATAAGGAATTAGAGTCGCGCCTTAGGGGGCAAAAGCTTGTGACGTTTATTAACAGAGACGATGTAATGGAATCTCTGGTTTCTAGCACCAGCCTATTAGACGTGGCCAAATTCCTTGAAATTTCTGAAACATGCGGAAACAATGCTGCAGTAACGTCCTTGGGTAACGAGTGACTTCTTTAAAATCTACGAAACCTGTCCCATGAATTACTTTAAGTTTACCTCGAAAATCTAATTTTCACCCCACTCCCCGCAAAAATGCAGTCGTTCAATCAATTATTCTTCTATGTGATATGTTCCTTCAGAACGTTAGTGATCATGGCTACCCAAAAATATCTACCATTTTTGGATTCTGGAAATTATTTATACGACCTCATGCGGTGGAGTAAACTACAGAAATGAATGTCTTAGTGGAGAAAATGAACTTTTGTCTGTAGTTTTCATATATATATATATATATATATATATATATATATATAAGGTATGTTCAACCATTACATATATACAGTGTTTAGCAGAAATCTTTCCCAAAAATACCTCCCAGAAATACCTTCCAGATCATGATAAGTCAGTAGTGGCAATGGTGCCATCATCTTCCAAATGTCTTACTTTATAATATTATATTATATATAATTATTTTTATTTGAAAAAATATGAATCCATCGCGACACAGAAATTACTATGTTTCGAAACTTCACTCTAGTCCTAAAGTTAATTTCAATATTAAACTTAAAATTTAGAGTACAGTTTCAGTCTCAAGCAATGGTTAGAAAGAATAATTATAATTTAATAATTAATTTAATTTTATAATTATAATTTAAGCTGTACTTCTGTATCGAGCACTGTTTTTTTTAAATAAAAAATAAATATGAAATAACTTTGGATCGTTAATTTAACTGTTCTCTCCTATTACATCAATGCACACACTCACACACACAATATATATATATATATATATATATATATATATATATATATATATATATACATACATATATATATATATATATATATATATATATATATATATATATATATATATACACACACATACATACATATATATATATATATATATATATATATATACACACATAGTACAGGTAAAGCATCTGTTGTTATATAATCCAAGTGGATCTTAATAATATAAAATGTTAAAACTGATCCACAAAAAGACCTCAATGTATTTATTAGAACGGACAATATGAATTACACAACAGAGAAATCCCAAATTACTTCATGGCTATAAATTATTTCAACTGACGCCGGGTACGTCAGTCTTATTCATTCCATCCGTCTGGGTTGAATAAGACTGACATACTCATCGTTTTAGATTTCTCTGCTTTGTTATATATATATATATATATATATATGTGTGTGTGTGTGTGTGTGTGTGTGTGTGTGTGTGTGTGTGTGGCTTTTTTGGTAGCTAATGTAAATAAACAGTTGAAAATTAAACCAACAAACATAGAAATATCAATATGTGTGTTTGTGTGTGTTTCTCTCTCTCTCTGTGTTTGTGTTTGTTTATGTGCCTGTGTGTGCTTGTGTGAGGGTCGTGTGCCGGTGTTCACGTGTGCGTGAGTCAATCGACTGTTAACGGGTACTTCAGTCAGATAATATATTTTATCTTGGGAATTGAAATGGAAATAACGAAGCCGCGGTTTCCCGAATTTAGAAAGATATTGATCGATGATGAAATCGCTTGCAGCTTCCAAAGTGCGATAGTTGACATAATCTCCAGACAAATGAAAAATGGAATTCAAATTTCATCGCTTGTTCTTACTTTCCGTCTATAGTAGGTAAGAGATAATTCAGGAGTAAAAGCATCGGACCAAACGTCTTGCGGTTCTTGGCAGAGTTAGTTTTTTTTTCTTTATAATTCTACAATTTTCAAAGCAGCGGATGAAGAAAACATACACTGCAATTAATAATAATTAATAATATTAATTAATAATTAATAATTGCCTTATAAGGAAATATTGGCATTCATAGACCAAAGGGTTAAAATTACTCTCGTTTGAATTTATAAAAATTTTTCCAGTTAATTAGATTTTTCATGTTCACTATTATCGCACTTTCTGTATCTCATTGGCGTTTCTTTCCTAATGTATTATTTGATGTACTCTCGAACGTCAAATTTTTTATCATGTCGTTAATTTCTATCAAAGTTATATGTGTTTTTATGGTTTCACCCCGAAGAGCTCATCGGAATATTTACCATGAAAGTGTTTATAGAAAATACA
>CAHIKZ030005329.1:1347500-1392500 GCA_903632075.3 Acanthosepion pharaonis | reverse complement strand
AGCAATTAAGAGGTGATTCCACGCTCCACAAAATCTCCTGAACAGAAGCCTTGCTGTTGGACGTAGGTTATCGTCTTACCAAGGACGCGGATGTAGTCTATCATCATAACCAGGACGTAGATCGAGAGATGTAAAACATTTCCCTCAATTTCAGAAATGGGATGACCCAGGCGTTAAACACCCATTTTTGATATGCTTTTGAATTCTGATCATACCCATCACATTGTCTTGGGCTACCTTATCTGTGTCCACAAGGAGCCCTTAAGTATCAGAACACCGTTAATATTGGTCTGTACATTTGCAATTCAATGTACGGTGGCATCCCCCGACCATGTCATTTACATACTAATGCGTTTTGGTACGTCAGTGAAAACAAATCTTTTAGATCCTATTGTTAGTTTGATCGATCCGTGCAGCCAACCACGATTTGCCATGTTTCTATTTTCAGCCCTCACACCATTTTTTCTACTTGTCATAAAATAATCCTAAATCACTGAATTCTTCGTCACATATTTAAACATGAGTGTTACACCGATATGTTTTACATCAATATTTTTAGGTCTTTACGCAGTTTCCATTATAACCTTTCTATATTACGTTGTATCTCTAGTAGGTGACCGTGATAGACTTCGATTGCAAGTTTTAGTTTTCTTTTTAGGCATGACTTAGGATCAATTTACATGGGTTTAATGTAAATCATTGGGTAGCATTAACGGTTATCATTATAGAAACGGGTATTGCCGGGCTGAGTTCAAATTAAAGTTCACTTCCCAATAATGCCCTTAAGAAAAAACTATTTCTTTTAACTGCAGTTAGGGCGTAAATAAAAGAGAATTTTTTTCTAGCAATTTGGGTAGCAGCAAGTCTAAATGTCTTATTATTCTGAATTCAAAATACATTAAGCCGGAAACGAGAAACCATAGGTTTATCAAATAACAGATAATAATGCAAATGGAATTGATAGATAATGGTGTAAATGGAATTGACAGATAATGGTGTAAATGGAATTGACAGATAATGGTGTAAATGGAATTGACAGATAATGGTGTAAAATGGGATTGACAGATAATAATGCAAATGGAATTGACAGATAATTGTGTAAGTGGGATTGACAGATAATAATGCAAATGGAATTGACAGATAATTGTGTAAGTGGGATTGACAGATAATAATGCAAATGGAATTGACAGATAATGGTGTAAATGGAATTGACAGATAATGGTGTAAATGGAATTGACAGATAATGGTGTAAATGGAATTGACAGATAATGGTGTAAATGGAATTGACAGATAATGGTGTAAGTGGGATTGACAGATAATAATGCAAATGGAATTGACAGATAATTGTGTAAGTGGGATTGACAGATAATAATGCAAATGGAATTGACAGATAATGGTGTAAATGGAATTGACAGATAATGGTGTAAATGGAATTGACAGATAATGGTGTAAGTGGGATTGACAGATAATAATGCAAATGGAATTGACAGATAATTGTGTAAGTGGGATTGACAGATAATAATGCAAATGGAATTGACAGATAATGGTGTAAATGGAATTGACAGATAATGGTGCAAATGGAATTGACAGATAATGGTGTAAGTGGGATTGACAGATAATAATGCAAATGGAATTGACAGATAATGGTGTAAATGGAATTGACAGATAATGGTGTAAATGGAATTGATAGATAATGGTGCAAATGGAATTGACAGATAATGGTGTAAGTGGGATTGACAGATAATAATGCAAATGGAATTGACAGATAATTGTGTAAGTGGGATTGACAGATAATGGTGTAAATGGAATTGACAGATAATGGTGTAAGTGGGATTGACAGATAATAATGCAAATGGAATTGACAGATAATGGTGTAAATGGAATTGACGAATAATGGTGCAAATGGAATTGACAGATAATGGTGTAAGTGGGATTGACAGATAATAATGCAAATGGAATTGACAGATAATGGTGTAAATGGAATTGACGAATAATGGTGTAAATGGAATTGACAGATAATGGTGTAAGTGGATTGACAGATAATAATGCAAATGGAATTGACAGATAATTGTGTAAGTGGGATTGACAGATAATAATGCAAATGGAATTGACAGATAATGGTGTAAATGGAATTGACAGATAATGGTGTAAATGGAATTGACAGATAATGGTGTAAGTGGATTGACAGATAATAATGCAAATGGAATTGACAGATAATGGTGTAAATGGAATTGACAGATAATGGTGTAAATGGAATTGACAGATAATGGTGTAAGTGGGATTGACAGATAATAATGCAAATGGAATTGACAGATAATTGTGTAATAATTGACAGATAATAATGCAAATGGAATTGACAGATAATGGTGTAAATGGAATTGACAGATAATGGTGTAAATGGAATTGACAGATAATGGTGTAAGTGGGATTGACAGATAATAATGCAAATGGAATTGACAGATAATGGTGTAAATGGAATTGACAGATAATGGTGTAAATGGAATTGACAGATAATGGTGTAAGTGGGATTGACAGATAATAATGCAAATGGAATTGACAGATAATGGTGTAAATGGAATTGACAGATAATGGTGCAAATGGAATTGACAGATAATGGTGTAAGTGGGATTGACAGATAATAATGCAAATGGAATTGACAGATAATGGTGTAAATGGAATTGACAGATAATGGTGTAAATGGAATTGACAGATAATGGTGTAAGTGGGATTGACAGATAATAATGCAAATGGAATTGACAGATAATGGTGTAAATGGAATTGACAGATAATGGTGTAAATGGAATTGACAGATAATGGTGTAAGTGGGATTGACAGATAATAATGCAAATGGAATTGACAGATAATGGTGTAAGTGGGATTGACAGATAATAATGCAAATGGAATTGACAGATAATGGTGTAAATGGAATTGACAGATAATGGTGTAAATGGAATTGACAGATAATGGTGTAAGTGGGATTGACAGATAATAATGCAAATGGAATTGACAGATAATTGTGTAAGTGGGATTGACAGATAATAATGCAAATGGAATTGACAGATAATGGTGTAAATGGAATTGACAGATAATGGTGTAAATGGAATTGACAGATAATGGTGTAAGTGGGATTGACAGATAATAATGCAAATGGAATTGACAGATAATGGTGTAAATGGAATTGACAGATAATGGTGTAAATGGAATTGACAGATAATGGTGTAAGTGGGATTGACAGATAATAATGCAAATGGAATTGACAGATAATTGTGTAAGTGGGATTGACAGATAATAATGCAAATGGAATTGACAGATAATGGTGTAAATGGAATTGACAGATAATGGTGTAAATGGAATTGACAGATAATGGTGTAAGTGGGATTGACAGATAATAATGCAAATGGAATTGACAGATAATGGTGTAAATGGAATTGACAGATAATGGTGTAAATGGAATTGACAGATAATGGTGTAAGTGGGATTGACAGATAATAATGCAAATGGAATTGACAGATAATGGTGTAAATGGAATTGACAGATAATGGTGCAAATGGAATTGACAGATAATGGTGTAAGTGGGATTGACAGATAATAATGCAAATGGAATTGACAGATAATGGTGTAAATGGAATTGACAGATAATGGTGTAAATGGAATTGACAGATAATGGTGTAAATTGACAGATAATAATGCAAATGGAATTGACAGATAATTGTGTAAGTGGGATTGACAGATAATAATGCAAATGGAATTGACAGATAATGGTGTAAATGGAATTGACAGATAATGAGTGCAAATGGAATTGACAGATAATGGTGTAAGTGGGATTGACAGATAATAATGCAAATGGAATTGACAGATAATGGTGTAAATGGAATTGACAGATAATGGTGCAAATGGAATTGACAGATAATGGTGTAAGTTGATAGATAATAATGCAAATGGAATTGACAGATAATGGTGTAAATGGAATTGACAGATAATGGTGTAAATGGAATTGACAGATAATGGTGTAAGTGGGATTGACAGATAATAATGCAAATGGAATTGACAATAATTGTGTAAGTGGGATTGACAGATAATAATGCAAATGGAATTGACAGATAATGGTGTAAATGGAATTGACAGATAATGGTGTAAAATGGAATTGACAGATAATGGTGTAAGTGGGATTGACAGATAATAATGCAAATGGAATTGACAGATAATTGTGTAAGTGGGATTGACAGATAATAATGCAAATGGAATTGACAGATAATGGTGTAAATGGAATTGACAGATAATGGTGCAAATGGAATTGACAGATAATGGTGTAAGTGGGATTGACAGATAATAATGCAAATGGAATTGACAGATAATGGTGTAAATGGAATTGACAGATAATGGTGTAAATGGAATTGACAGATAATGGTGTAAGTGGGATTGACAGATAATAATGCAAATGGAATTGACAGATAATTGTGTAAGTGGGATTGACAGATAATAATGCAAATGGAATTGACAGATAATGGTGTAAATGGAATTGACAGATAATGGTGTAAATGGAATTGACAGATAATGGTGTAAGTGGATTGACAGATAATAATGCAAATGGAATTGACAGATAATTGTGTAAGTGGATTGACAGATAATAATGCAAATGGAATTGACAGATAATGGTGTAAATGGAATTGACAGATAATGGTGCAAATGGAATTGACAGATAATGGTGTAAATGGGATTGACAGATAATAATGCAAATGGAATTGACAGATAATGGTGTAAATGGAATTGACAGATAATGGTGTAAATGGAATTGACAGATAATGGTGTAAGTGGGATTGACAGATAATAATGCAAATGGAATTGACAGATAATTGTGTAAGTGGGATTGACAGATAATAATGCAAATGGAATTGACAGATAATGGTGTAAATGGAATTGACAGATAATGGTGTAAATGGAATTGACAGATAATGGTGTAAATGGAATTGACAGATAATGGTGCAAATGGAATTGACAGATAATGGTGTAAGTGGGATTGACAGATAATAATGCAAATGGAATTGACAGATAATGGTGTAAATGGAATTGACAGATAATGGTGTAAATGGAATTGACAGATAATGGTGTAAGGGATTGACAGATAATAATGCAAATGGAATTGACAGATAATTGTGTAAGGGATTGACAGATAATAATGCAAATGGAATTGACAGATAATGGTGTAAATGGAATTGACAGATAATGGTGTAAATGGAATTGACAGATAATGGTGTAAGTGGATTGACAGATAATAATGCAAATGGAATTGACAGATAATTGTGTAAGTGGGATTGACAGATAATAATGCAAATGGAATTGACAGATAATGGTGTAAATGGAATTGACAGATAATGGTGTAAATGGAATTGACAGATAATGGTGTAAGTGGGATTGACAGATAATAATGCAAATGGAATTGACAGATAATGGTGTAAGTGGGATTGACAGATAATAATGCAAATGGAATTGACAGATAATGGTGTAAATGGAATTGACAGATAATGGTGTAAATGGAATTGACAGATAATGGTGTAAATGGAATTGACAGATAATGGTGCAAATGGAATTGACAGATAATGGTGTAAGTGGAATTGACAGATAATGGTGTAAATGGAATTGACAGATAATGGTGCAAATGGAATTGACAGATAATGGTGTAAGTGGAATTGACAGATAATAATGCAAATGGAATTGATAGATAATGGTGTAAATGAATATATGGTGTGGTTTCATCACCTATGTTCTAAAGAAACACAAGATTCATGTACAGGCAAACGGTTTTTAATTTTCTATCATAAAATACAACGAGGAATCGCATAAAAATAGTTCACCTTTGGAGGCTTTGATAAATATTCGGTTAAAGTGACGAAATGCTTCGTAACATGATAGACAAACGGTTTGATGTCACCTTAAATCGGAAATTTTGCAACAACCATGAAACATTACTGTGTCAAAGTTAAAACCTTTCTGTGAGTTCGCCTACATGCTAACGGTAGTCAAGATATCAATGGTCGTGAATTAGACGCAACAAAATGCACAACAGCTTCAAATTCAGATCACAATCTTCGAACTACTGCGAATCGTACCGTGAGTGCTGTTGCCACTCCCGAGAGCTAACAAGAGAAATATTTACACGCACTCCTCTACGCGGTGATATGACACATGCACTTTCTAACGTGGCGTCCCTATGCGCATATACATGGGCCGCGGATTAAAAGTCTTTTTTTAGTACAATGAGGGAGGTGTTCGAAATTCCCGGGGCCAGATATCGAAAAAGAGAAACCCGACGGTGAGGTAAAAAATATTTGCAGCAGACAGAGTCCACACATTTATTTCCCCATTAGAAATGTTGAAGAGTTCAATTAATACACGCTAAAATTGAACGGAACATGTTCTGTTAAGTATTCGCGCGCGTATTGTGTCTACTGCAGATGCCCGCGCGTGAAGGATAAATAAAAGGACAACGTATAAATCTGTCAGTGTCCCAGTAGCCCGTATGGTATTGCATAGCAGCTCGATATATTGTAACAATTGCAGTCAAAGTTATGTAAAAAAACAAATCTGTATGTGTTTCGATCAAATTGAAAAAAGAAATACAATTTTTGTAATATATCTCACCAAATTTTGTAATACAAATATTTTGGATTTATACTCTGTCTTTCCTTTCTTTGTAATTGAGTTTTATATTTTGCAAGGATAAAATTGCGTACCTCAAAATTTCGCAAATTCAAAACCTCTTATTCTTTTCAGCAACAAAAACAGAAGGAAATTGTCGTTGCATCTATGGAAATGAAGCTTCAAATATCCAGATATACCAACGATGTTTCGCCTGGTTTCGATCGTAGAATTTGTCTGCCAATGGTTCCCTTCGTCTAGGATGAATATGTTCTCTCTCTATTTCGGTTTTGCCTAAGGTAGTTGAGGAAACAAAACTGAAGATCTAAAGCAAACTGAACAGGAATTATCAAACACTTTTGCAAAACACGTCTAAGTCCGTTCATAAAACCTCTTCATGAACTAGAATAAAGTATATATATTCAGTCACTAGATTCACCGTGATGTTTTCTTCGCAGTTTAATTAAATAGGTGTCCTCCTTTTGTTATTGACTTGCCTCCTAAACTTTCCTAGTTAGAATAATTATCTGTAATGACAGGCCGTTCTCAATAATCATATCCAAAGAAAACAACAATCTTCAAAGTAAGACGCCGTACGAAAATTCATTGCGTTTAATTTGACATAAAAACTGTTTTCTATTATTACGAGTGTGGGCGTAAAAGGTCAAAGGCTGACTTTGCACGATTGATGCTAGAGCTGTGAAATCTTGCGGGCATTAATTTCAACTCTTTCTGTTACGAACCGCATTGTTTCTATCTCGGTAAATTAATACCTGACATTTCAAAGAATACGGATAATCCTGTTACTCGAAAAAGTCATGATCACTGTGATAATGGTTGCCAGCCAAATGTTTTTTCATATTGGGGAACAAATCAGGAAAATAGGGAGGGTCGTCAACCAGTTCAAAGCTACAATCACACAGATGACATTGAAAGCAAAGACTTGTGTTCTGGAGTATTGTCCTTTTTACACAATGCCCCTTTCTTCATTTTTCCTGGATGTTTGGTCTTGATAGTATAGAAGTCACTGATCTGTAGCGGTCAGCGGATTACTCTAATTTTTTATTTTTTTTATAATACAAAAATTACCACAAAATATGAAACAAGAAGAAACACATTCAACAAGAGTATTTGCATAAGTAAATGGAATTTATATATGCATAACAACACTCGGACAAAACAGTAATTCGGTTGTGTTTGAATTTTACTCTCCTTGGAATTTTAAGTGAGGAAAATGTTCTTGTTGATAAACTGTGAAGTTTAATAAAAAGAGAAATAAACAATTTGAAAATAGTGCGAAAAAACCTGTGTGGATGTGAATGAAAATGTTAGGTTAAGAGTTTCTCTCTCTCTCTCTCTCTGTGTGTGTGTGTGTGTGTGTGTGTGTGTGTGTGTGTGTGTGTGTGTGTGTGTGTGTGTGTGTGTGTTATAGCGTGTTCATAGCGTTTCCACAAAGGGAAAAACACGATTTCTCCACAGACTTTACATCGCTTGTAGCTGACAGAAAACAAGTCATCGAGAGAAAATATCGCCATGTATTTATAAGTAGTGTGAACCACGTGGTAGGTTCGAGAACACGTTTACATTTTTTTTCGGTGAGTTGTACTTTGAACAAATCAACTCAAGGTCAAAAATTGGTCGGTATTTTCAAACGTAATTGACGACACCTAATTGATATTTTTCAGCCAATCAGAATGGATCAGTTGCTATAAACTTAGTTTGGAGCCTCTATGTGTTTAGCTGTGCAAGATTTTAGAACTTTGAACGTGAAGATAAACAAAGTACAATTTTCATATTTATTGTCCAATCAAGACGATGTTTAATGACAGCATATGTAAAACAAGAGTGATCCACTGAAATGTATAAGTTAGATTCTACAATAGCCTTTCGGAAATACATCAACCAGCTGGCATAATATTCTTACGTAGGATTTGATAGAAAAGATTCTGTCTATTATGAAGTGCTAAACCAAATCTAAAAAATTCAATGCGGAGAAATATTGCCAACATTCCTTAATAATCTGCTGAAAAGTGTCTATCGTGGATAAATCTTAAAGGTCACATAGAAAATGGAAAAGTTACTCAGAAAATATTATTTTCACCTCATCCTCCTTATGCTTCGGATATTTCTTCATTAGACATTTCTTTTCCGATCAGTTGCAACTTTTTTAGAGGGAAGTAAATAAGAAATTTGTTATGAGGACTAAAGTTGATAATGAGCCGTTCTTTGCATCAAAACCTGGATAATTTTACGCCCGAGAGTTAATAATTTACCAGGATGATGTGATCATCTTATCTATAAATAGAAGAAATATTGTCTTGATGAAATATAAAAATTACGATCAAAAAAGCACGTTTTTTCTTTCCAACTCCAAATGCAGCTTTATATTCTGTTTAAGCTATGAGATTGAAGCGTCAGAAACTAATGATTTCTTGTTCATTCAAATTGATGTAGCCTACAAAATCTCACCTGTTAGCTTACAGATTTTAAATGTAGTACGGTTGTTTCGCCTTACTTCTATATAACCTCGTTATCAAATGTACAAATATCAATAACAAAAACAGACTGATTCATCAGCAATTAGATTTCTAACAGAAAGTATATTTAACTGTAGAAGTCTTAAGCATTAGGGCAAACAATTACTAAAAGACAACGTGTTTGAGTATTAGATAGTTCCTTTCGCTGAGCATGGCTTTAATCTTAGCAGCGAAGAATAAAAATCTCTAACATAAACTTCATAGAATGTGCTTAAATCTTCCAGGATGTTACCTGTTGCAAGTAAAAATCGGCCTTATCGAGAAATAAATTGTTACTTAAATTGTGGTATAAATCTTTCCAATACTGGTATCTGTGTGACACGCTCTTCGAAGAAGGTTAGTTATGTTATCATAAGAATATCAAATCAAAATTTCTAGACAAAGGAAAGGCCACATCCTCTTAATTGCCATGAAATCTTGGGAGAAATGCGCAAGTCAATCGCTACCTTATTGCTAGTATCAGGCCAACTATTCAGACAATCTCTGTTCTTTTCAGCTCGAAACTTTACAGCCAAGACGAACCACTCTACAGCCACATGTTTAAATCACGCTAATTATTTCACTGGCATGAAAATAATTTCACCCAGAGAGGGTTTTTATGGGTAGACCCCTTCTCCAACATTATAAGGCTAAGAATCTATCCTTATCTATCCGCCATATGCTTGTAATCTTCAATTCCAACTACCTCCTCTTTGGGTTTTACAAGCATACCATCTTAAATCACCGGTTCTCATACGATCACAGAAGTTAAACAGCATTGAGCCTGGTTAGTACCTTGATGGGTGACTGGATGAGGATGTCAGATGTGTAATCTTCGATGTGCAGATGATGACAGCTCGAAATTGTTAATCGGAGGTAAAGTCGAGTTCCAATTTCTGTCAGGCACGTTATATTCACTTACTCATAAGTACTCTTGAGAAAGTTATGAATACACTTCATCTCCCCACATCTATGGGTTAATTAGTAAGACTTGTATAAGTAAATTATTATTATCTAAAAATATTATTTCTGGTTTTAAATACCTTGAAAAATGATGATACACCGTGCAAAACAAATCAATCAAAATTGTTTATTGAATGACAAAATTTTAAAATAAAAAGCCTAATTAACGCCTTTCGGGTCTAGAAAGGATTTCTTCAGATTAATAATAAAATTTAATAATAAATATTCAACAACGCTGCACCGATATGACAGCGGGGATCATGGGATCTTTCTCTCAGCTTCGTATCGATTCCTCATATGTGATCAGCGGAAGTAAATACGCTCTTGAACGATTGATAGCGAAATGATTGTAATAAACAAAGAAATATCAAATGATAATTGAAAACGTAGAGGAAATGAGAAAAAAATAATTCATATAACATAAAGAAAGTTGGGTCACTGTGTCGTGCCAAAAGTTGTTTTTTTTTTTTTTTCTCGTCAGACTCCATCTGAATCTATCATTCACCCCTGCATTGAATACTGCTGCCATACCTGATCTTGTGTTCCTGCTATTCATCTTGAGATTCTTGACAAACTCCAAAGAAGGATCTGTAATCTAATCGATCCTGATTTAACATCTCGACTCCAGTCGCTTTTTCATCGACGAGAAGTGGCTTCCCTCTGTCTTTTCTACAAATATTTTTAACTGTTTTGACGAGTTTTTTTCTTTGGTCCCCCAAACTGCATGAATTTAAGCATCTAGGTCCCACCTTTTTAATGTTGAAATAGCTAAATGCAACCGTGACATCTACTCCTAATTTCTTTTCTAGCACTTAGCGCCTGTGAAACTCCCCTACGTTCCCTTGCTTCCCTGTTAACTACAATCTTCACGAGTTTAAATGCTGCGTCAATCTCCACCTTCTATCTTCTTAAATTTAGTTTATTTTTGTCCTTTCCTGCAATCCTGTCTATACCCAACCATTTTTTCCTGTTAATTCTCTGTAGCCCTCTACATACTAGTGACATTTCCGCCTTCCTTTGGGTGAAATGATTAAAAAAATATCGATCCATGTCCGCCCTTGGCAAATATTGTTCTTAAATTTGAAATTCTTTGACGATAGCCAATTCTCTTCTCCTTGGGACGAATGAGTTTTGCAAAACATTTAATTGTAAAAAAAAGTAAAAAAAAAAATCTGACAGCTAAAAATATAGTGAAACGCAAAAGTCAAAATATTTTTAAAAAAATAATAAAAGAATTTTGAGTAAATAGATTGAACAAAAAGAAGGTTTTGAAAAATTAAAATACGAATAATTCAGCGAATTTCCACAACAAATAAACAAATCGTGAGGGGAAACGCTAATCTTGAAGCAAACAAATGCGAAATTAAAATATCAAGCAATTTTTGTTCGTCCGTATCCTTGATGAAAAATGTTTACGCTTGAGTGGGTAGAGACGCTTTTTTCTCTCCCTATCATTAACCACGAAATATGGCTTGCATGGATTGGACAATTAACGACTCCCAAACATGAATTATCGAGGAGTCAACCTGGCGATCACCCGCCAATGTGCCAACAAGAGCATGCTGGTCATGCCGACGAAAAAAAGAAATAAAAAGAAGTCTTTAAAAATAAACGTTCATAAAAAAGCATTTTCATATTGTTTGTTCAAGTTTGACTGCACTGTTTACGACTTGATATAATTATCTTGCTGCCTTCAAAATTGGCTATATTTCTAGAAACGTTCACAGAGAAAATGCGCTGTTTGCTTATTTTACAGGAAAAGATGAACAATGAAAACAATATTTATTCATACCAGAGAAAAATATAGACTTTAAAATAAACCATATATGGTTTACTTGATCCAATATTAGATGTATGCTTTTAACTAAGTGACTTGAAAGAGAAGTTATATATATTTTAAAAGACGTACATTCACACACACACACATACACACACACACACACATATATATATATATATATATATATATATATATATATATATATATTCTTAATTACACAGAGGCCCTTTTATAAATGCCCTTCAGTTTTAGTAAATGCGGCAATAAAACACCAGCAATGGTTGGATGACTCGGCTGTCTTTGGCTTGAAAATGCAAGCTGATGTAGTCACGCAGGTTCGGGTCCATATACCATTCGCCATATGTAAAAATAATACCTGCCTACCCACATTATCAATATCCTGCCATTGTTAAATGGAACACTTCTCAGATAACTCACTACTATACATGTTAAACGCTGAAGACAATCTAACAACAAATGTACACGATAGACAAATATAACATAGTCTACATGACTACACAGCGATATCTACAGTAAATTTCTTTAAATATAATTGCTCAAAAAGGAAGTATTTGCGGACATGTTTATATGGACATTTGTCCTTGTTATATATACAACACACACACACTATATATATATATATATATATATATATATATATATATATATATATATAGACACATACATATATATGTGTGTGTGTGTCTATATATATATATATATATATTCATATATACAGACACACATACACACATATATGTGTTTATATATATATATATATATATATATATATATATATATATATTGGTTCATTATTTCTGATACTCAGAGCCCAAAAAGTTGGAAAAAGAAACAGGGAGTTGAAAAGCTAATGAAAAGAACAAATAAGCATGACATTTGATACATATGCGAAACCAAACAAGCACACGCTTAGACACACATACACGCACACGCGCGCGCACACACACACACACACACACGCACACGAAGAGAAAAAAATGGACGAAAGTTAATAAAAGCCGCATAACTTATTTTTTAACTTAGTATAAAAATGACAGAAACGAGAAAATCAGCAGTCAATTGTTGAAATCTTTTGACGGGTGGCTCAAACGATTACAAAAAGGTTCCTCTGCGAAAGTCTGGAGTTGAGCTGCTTAATATAACATCAATCACTTAAGTGAATATTTAGAGAGCGGGGAGGGGGGAAGAAGCATATTACCAAGGCAAAAAAACCCTCTTAAACGACATATCAAAACTCAGTTCCAAATACAGACCCGAAAACCAATTCCTCCTACGCGACCGAATAATCAAACCATGACTAAAATAAATAAAGACATTTACATAGACGTAACTCAATAAATATAATTTCAAATTACCAAATTTAGAAAACAAATAAATAAATGAAAGATTTAAATAAATAAAAAAATAATTTTTCAAATAATAAAAACATTCCATAAAATTCCTGAATATAAACAAACTAAACATGCAATGTTGATTCCTATATCTACAATGTCTATATAAACAAAACCGGTAATATCTCTTAGAGATATTACCGTATCTTGCCCCATAAATACTGAACAATGTATAAACGCACACACACGTACTCACATACATATATGTATACATACATATATATGTGTGTGTGTATATATATATATATATACATACACACACACACACATATATATATATATATATATATATATTTAAAGAGACAGGGAGAGAGGGCTTTGAACTACTTAAGTATACTATTAACTTAGGAGAAATTTTTGTAAACAATATTTGATATACATACAAGTAATTATTTTTATTTTGGTATGATTGAAATGTTTATTTCTAAAATCGAGAACCACTTATTCCCCTTATTATCTCGGGATTATTGGTTGCTTAAGATACCCATTAGTAGATAGGTACGTACGTATATCAATAATGCCGAAAAAGTGTCCCTTTTACACAAATATTTATTTTTCATCATAACCGCTTAACCCTTTCAATGCACTTACTTCGATAGTAAATAATCGTATTGTTAAAATAGTATGCAATGATAATTTATATATATATATATATATATATATATATATATATATATATATATATATATATATATATATATATATAAGTGTGTGTGTGTCTATGTGTTTTTTTGTGTGTTTTTCGGTTGTAGAATAGGATTCGAAACAAAGTTGAAAACATCGTTTGGGAGCATCAATGAAATCAATAAATAATACTGTTTCTGTGTATGAAATATTTAATTATTTGTAAGATGTCTTTCTTAATCTTACGGTTTTCAATGTGCCTTCAAATACCTGTCGCACCATATATATATATATATATATATATATATATATATATATATATATATATATATATATATATATGTATGTATATATATATATATATATATATATATATATATATAGAAAAAAGAGTCTACGCACGCTTCATATAATTTACAAAATAGAAGGGATAAGTTGGTGAATAAAACCTCGAACGAAAGGGTAGAATGAAATCAGTACGAAAATCATTTATTAATATTAATCGGGTGATAAAAATAAATTGGATGACAACTAAAAAATAAATAGTGTTTCATATCATCTGAATAATTTTGGTGAAGAACTATTGCGCGAAATTCGATTCGACGGGGAACTGTGTAATAAAACAGAGAGTTTTCCTGAGTTGAAATATGGAGACTTAAATATAGGCGTGTGGAATGGTTTCAGAATTTTAAAAAAATGGCTTCCTAATAAAGAGAGATGACAAAATTTCTTTTTACTCAATAAATAATCTAGAATGCTAAAGAATACCCAATGCAAAATCAATCTATGAGAAACTCGCTTGTTTATCTAAGTACTATTTCTACAATAGGAAATACCCCTGTTGAAAAATTTTATATCAGGAGTACTAAGAATTCTTTTAAGAATAGATGGTATCAACATATCTTATCCTTCACAAAATTGAATAGTCCATATCTTATCCTTCACAAAATTGAAATAGTCCATCTCTCTGTAAATATTTTTTGAATTTAAAATCAGTTAATAAAACTCCTACGGTAAAATGGAAAGTATTAAAAAAGCAAGAACTTTTACATCATTAAACGAACCTTGTTTCTTATGCTTACATGAGAAAACAGAAATGATCAAATTTATTGATAAAGACTTTCTATTAAATCAAAGAATTGAACTACCAGCAAATTGTAGGCATAGTTTACTTTTTACTTTACAATGTGGTTAAATTTCGATTTTGATAATTATTTTTCTTACTGTAACAATTGGTAGATGTACTGATGTGTAGCTTATATGGCTTAATATTCTATTGTGTAAAATTCATTTATTTTTTCATATCTCTGTGTTGATGTCTAGTTAATATTATTAACATCTTATTTCGATTAGTTTGTATTATTAACATCTTATATGGCTGGTCTTGAACGTCATACTATTCCATATTTTACGAAAAAATAAAATCATTTATATAGCCTCAAATTGTCTAGGATTCTATGTAGACAATTTCATGTCATGACATGTATACTTTTTTCAGTTGGTTTAGATCTTAACGTAGGTCTCATATTTGATTGGTTAATCACGATAAACCCACAAGCCTCAATTTAATTCTGTTTTTCATTTTTTTTTCCTGCTTTCTGTTCCTCTTTAAAGAAAAAAGAGAAAGAATTCTGCATTTGAAACCATGTGTTTTTTGTTTTTTTTCGGCTATTTATATTTAAGTCAGCGCTGCATTGGGAGTAGTCTATTTTGGCGGTTATTTTGCCTGATGTCGTTTATTTATTTATTTGTTTGGGTTAATTTTTTTGCTTGTTTTTATTTATTTTTTATTTTTTATTTATTTTATTATATGTTTTTATTTTTATTTTTATCGGTGTGTTATTAACGTAGTAAAAATTTGTTTATATCGCATATTTAATAGTTTTGTTTTGGTTTGGGAAGATAATTAATGCTATTTATTCAATTTGGGGGCTGATTTCTGTAGTTTATTCTAATATTTTGTTGGGAGCAGTTTTTAATTTGTTTATTACTTCATTTATTTATTTGTTTTTTTTATCTTTACTTGTTTTTTTTTCTAACGGTTAATTTATCGGGATCGTGTTTTAGTTTGTTTATTTATTTGGATTAATTTAGATTAATTTATTTTAATTTTTTTTTATTTATTTATTATACTGTATATTTTTATTTACTCTTTTCGGTTTTCGATTTTTAAGTAACGTTGTATTTTTTTATCCTTATATAACAGTTACAGCGATGATTTTCGTTCGATTTTTGGTTTGATTTTTTACAGTCTAATATTTTGGCCATATTGTTTTGTTAATTTGTTTATTATTTATTTTATTTATTTGGCTTCGTGCTTTGGTAATTTGACTGGATTAATTTATTTTGCTTATTTTATTGTTATTTTGTTTATTTATTTACTTTATTTTATTTTTCTCAGTTTTCGAATTTGAAGTAACGTAGTCAAAATTTGTTTTCATGTCTGCATTTTGAGATGAGTTCGGATCGTTTATTTAATAATTTATTTTGGTCTGGGAAGGTAATGATAGATATTTTTTCCTCCAAGCAAAGTTTGCAAGTTTTTGATTGGTTGTTGTAGGCTAATGAACTTTTCCTCATTTTCCAAGATATTTTTGCATAATTTCTTTGTTTCCAGGGTCTTCCAGTTATTCCTATATATACTTTTTCTTCATTATCTGGTGATTTTATCTTGGTTTGGTATATTACGCTGTTTTGTAAACAATTAGCGTTTAAGGGACATTCGTCCTTTATTCTGCAGTTACACGTGGGTTTTATTTGTTCGTGTGGTTTGTTGATAGTTTTCCTGTTGTGCTTTTTATTATGTTTTGAACGTTTGTGGTAGACAAGGTACCTAGCAACATCAATGGTACCTTGATAGTCACAATTAAAATAGTGGCTTCCTCTTTTTCATTTGAATTAATCATGGAGTTTAACAAGTGAATAAGGCATTTTGTTTCTTATATTAACGGCTGCTAATGCGACGTTATCCGATTCGAATGTTGACAATGCAATTCTAATCTGTTTTATTGTTTTCCAAGAAATCAGAACTAATCGATGATAATTGAAAACGATGCCCTTTGACACTGTAAGGTTTTTTTAATTTTCCCAATCAGCCTTGTAAAAACTTCTCAAACTTAAGGACTAACTAGACAGAGTGTTTTTTGCCTTTTAAATAGCGTAAGGTCCTTATCAAAGTGATCCATGGTTACTTTGCAGAATATTATAATCATTTTGTTACGACATCACATATATCTAAACGAGTTGCGGTCATAATATATATCAAGCTGCCGACGGTAATATTTTCAATCTACTGTTTCTGCATTGCTTTCGTTCAGTATGTTGAGATCTATTTAATAAGGCGTTGATCGAGGTGTATACTCTTGCATCTCAAATTTGGCTAGCATATTTTCTATAACCATAAATTCTTTGATTAAACTATATAGAGAATTTGCATTCCGAGAAAGAAGGAAAGCTCTCAAAGATCAGTTATTTGGAATTGTTCATTTACATATACGAGTTCTGATCAAAACGACTCGGAACTGGTGCTGCAAAAACAAAAGTACAAGTCATATATCAATTAGACAATTAATCTCCTTCGAAGTAGTCCTCATAGGCAGCCACTCACATTACCCATAGTCATTTTCATTGAATCATTGGAATTTGATTTATTTGGGTAGCGAACAGCTGCATCGTCACATTTTCATGGATTTCGTCGACGTCTTGTAATCGTGTTCCTTTCAAGTAGGATTAGATTTTTGATGAGGAAAATTTACTAAGGGCAACGTCTGGAGAATATAGTGTATGGTGGGATTATGGGTCTAGATAATGTTGTTCTTGGATAAGAAAAAAAGCCTCACAAACCATGGTCACGGATGGAACTTCAGTCTTGAAATGACCATAACACTACATACTGTTCTTCCAACCACTGCTATAAACAATGGGACTGAGTGAGAAGGTTAAAATTTAATTTGTCTACGAAAAAGTGAACAAGGTCAATTTGTGCCAAGCGGCTTAATTCTGTGTACTTCAGATCAATTACCATAGCAAAATTACCGATACTTTTTGAACACCTTCACAGATAGATAGATAGATAGATAGATAGATAGATAGATAGATAGATAGATAGATAGATAGATAGAAATGAACTGACTGGGATTGATAGCTACATACATGCATACATATATACATACATATGAACAGTCTGAGATAGATAGATAGATAGATAGATAGATAGATAGATAGATAGATAGATAGATAGGAAGGTGCTGGTATCTAAGACGTTTAAGAATCATTTTATTCATAGCAAAATTCCCGTTACTTTTTGAACGAATTCGTAGATAGATAGATACTGGAAGGAAATATTACAGGTAAAAGAACGGAGAAATTTCGCTGTTGATTATGATGATGCCTGATACTTTAATATCTATCTATCTATCTATCTATCTATCTATATATATATATATATATATATATATATATATATATATATATTTTACATACATATATATATATATATATATATATATATATATATATATGTGTGTGTGTATGTGTGTGTGTGTGTGTGTGTGTGTGTGTGTGTATTCCAGTTTCCTAATACTTATGTATCTATGTGTGAAATATATTTGTGTTTCTATGTATATGATAGATAAATACATGGAGAGAGATAACAGCAATTGACTCTCTTTCAAATAAGATTTTTTTAAAATATTGGCAAACTTTATTATTTGCTAGAATGGTTATTTTTCTCGAATTATTGTTATTCTGCTTTTAGAATTCTTGCGAACTCACCACCAACATGTTTACATTATAAAATCCACTCGTATGATTCACAGTGTCGTTGAGACATGAACGATAACGCACTTACAAAACGGTAACACATGACCGACAAATCCTTTTCAATAGAAAGAAACTGATTAGATTGTGTAAATATGTTTACAAGAATTTCATGAGATACAGTTACAAACACTGTTTTTATATTAAGATTATTCAGGCGTAAAGTTTATTTTTCCATTCACACACACACACACACAAACACATATACATGCACACACACACACAAACACACACATATATGTATATATATATATATATATGTATAATATATATGTATACATGTATGTACGTACGTATATACATATATAGGTATATATGTAGGTAGATATATGCTGTATGAATATATTTACATAGATACATACATAGGCATATATATATATATATATAGATAGATAGATAGATAGATAGATATACAGACAAATATAGGCATACATAGTGAATAAGTGAATTTATTAAACTAATGTATATATGCATATATATATATATATATGCATTTAAACATAACTATATGTATACATATATGCATATCTATATATGTATATATATTTTTTTTAGCATTTATTGTATTTTTATTTGTGACTTTAAAAATATTTGCTTTGATATATGCGAATGCGCATATATATATATATATATATATATATATATATATATATATATATATATACATGATACATATGTTTTATTTCCAAATACTTTCGACATAGCACAATATCATCATCCGTGTAGTGTTTATTTCACGATAAATATGGTAGTGCTCATTAGTGTTGAAAAACACATTTGTTGTGTTTACGTGAAAGTTAAATTTCTTACCTGTGGATTGAAGAACGCCATCTAAGAGCGGCGTCGCTGACACATTTAAGGGGAGGTAACTAAGATTTTATGAAATAACTAGTAAAAACTATTAATGAAAACTTGGCATTTCAGACTATCTATTGAACACATTTTAAAATATTTGTGGAAATTCATAATTAATTTTATTAATGTTTAATTCGAATAAAAATGTTAGCGCACTTATCAGAAAACGCGTTATCCGAATGCGCATTAATCGAGGGATGACTATATATATATATATATATATATATATATATATATATATATATATATATTCTATATAATTGGATGTCTTGTCACACTGATTATATATATATATATATATATATATTACTATTATAGTCTACTTTTTGGTTTTCATACTTAGTGTTTGATATTATATTTCAGCAATTAACTCCATTATACTTAACTACAGACAAATACATACATATGACAGCCAAATACACACACACACACATATATATATATACCTCTATTTTAGTATGCGTTCCGTTTAATTTTAAAATAATTCGTTCCGTCAACTGTACTGAACATTCGAGAAATATGATTAAATTATTATCGACTCCCCGACTGGATTCGAATTTGTATGACCTTTTGCAGTTGAAATGAGCAAATAACTTTAATACTTTATAAAGATCTCGGTAGCTGAGTAGGACATTGAATCCAACGACCGTTTCTCCTATCCACTAATAATAACGTTTAGAATATTAATAATAGTAATAATAAAAACAACAACAATTATATATATATATATGTGTGTGTGTGTGTGTGTGTGTGTGTGTGTGTGTGTGTGTGGCAACCTTTCTTTTAAACATATTTCGTTAAATATGACGGAGGAAGAAAATTTTATTCAATTTTCTTTATTTCTTCCGCCCTTCTTACTTTTTTTCCGTTTGGCTGGAGTGAGAGTACAAAAACTGACCATATCGTCGATTGACCCAAACGGTTTCGCCCCCTTCAGCCATTTTTATGTTTTTATGTTTTGTCTGTGTAAGATTTATTATTTTCGAATTAGATTAGGAGCATTACTTTCGAGGATATATATATATATATATATATATATATATATATATATATATATATAAGAAATATAGTCTTAAGATGTGCTATATTTATGGGATAAAGTGCTCAATATCAGAGATAGAGCGTGTGTAAATATAAAAAGTGAACATAGAAGTCAACACTTAGAGGTGACAGTCTGTTTCATGCTAGATGCAATCGTCAGGTCTGACGATTGCATCTAGCATGAAACAGACTGTCGCCTGTAAGTGTTGACTTCTATGTTCACTTTTACATATATATATATATATTCAAAAATATTTGGTTAAATAATTTGTCGAGTGAGTAGAATATTTTTGCGAAAAAGGATTAAAATGAAGGAAATATAGAACTGGATTACTTCCCTCTCTCACCCCACTGAGACCTGATGTGACACAATGTCGGGTTTATGGTGGGGAACTCGAACGCTTACATTTAGGGCCACGGACATTTAGCCCCCTTAAACATGGGTTGCGTTGGACTCGGGGTCGAGCACTGATCCTTCTTTCTAGTGCAATGAAATGTTAATTGAGTAAGTCACAGTTAAGAAAACACGAAATTATTAATCGGGAGGGACACATATACACTCAGAAATATATATGACGGTTTCGTGTAGGATACAGGTTCGATTCCTGTAGGAGGACACATATTTTCTGTGAAATTCAACACGTTAAATGTTGGTAATACTGTTTATTATAAAGAGAGCATTTCCTTAAATAATTCTATGTATAAGAATAGCGTAAAAACAGAAAATATCTTAAAATAATTGCCAGACATAGTCCATTTCTTAATATATATATATATATATATATATATATATATATATATATATATATATATATATATTCAGGCGACAGTCTGTTTCATGTTATATGCAATCGTCAGGCCTGACGATTGCATATAGCATGAAACAGACTGTCGCCTCTAAGTGTTGACTTCTATGTTCACTTTTATATTTACACACGCTCTATCTCTGATATTGAGCACTTTATCCCATAAATATAGCACACCTTAAGACTATATTTCTTTATATATATATATTCAAAAAGGTTTGGTTAAATAATTTAGACATATCATGTGGATAAGTTTTCGTTGTGATCCTTTCAAGTTCACGGTTTAATTTCCACGGATTACTTGGGAAATTAAAAAACTATTTGAAAGAAAAGTTTGGTATTTTTCTTAATCAATCTTCTAATGTCTACCAAGAAATTAATCCGCGAACTTCAAAGGATCACAACGAAAACTAATCGACATATGTTGAAATTATTTAAACCAGTTCTGTTTGAATGAAAATATGCTGCCTAAATATACATAGTATAGTAGCAAACACTAAGCACTTCAGAAGCCTCAGCGTATGGATAATCTATAAAAAATTTAGTATAGGAGAAAAGAAAAGTGAATTTGTAATACGGTGCGATTGTAACCAACACCCTAAATATTGCAACGCTTTATTAACCTAAAAACACGAATTATGTTTCTGATGATTTGCTTTAGCTTCTTCTCCGACTTCATGAATTTAAGCCTTCAACTCGCTCTTATCCTGTCACTGTCGAAAGTGTTGAATGTAGCCGTCTTTTCTACTCCAATAGCTTCATGTCTCGCACTTCACGTCTGTGAAACTCACTCCCCTTTTCTTGTTCCCCTGATAGCTATTGTTGTGGACCCAGAATAGGTCCGAAAGAAAACTCGAACTCAGGAATTTAGTGAAAACATATTATTAAACAAAAAGAACGAATACAAAAGTGTTGCACGTCCGACTGACGGCAAAGTACAGTAGTCTACCCGTCAACTGTAGAAAGCGATATTTATTCCCCCCTCACGAGGGTTACATGTGGCACAAGGCCGATTTAACGTGGGATCTCCGAGCCCGTATACTCGGTCAAAGATAATCCCTCTTTGAACCCGCATAAACGGGTTCAGGGGCAGTCAACCTCCCCGAACGAGAGTCTGCTCTTCGGTGGAGCCTCATTCGGGTTCCTGTCCGCTCGAAGGCAGAGAGTTCGACTGTTAGCTGGAACAGGTCAACTGTAGACAGCTCTCTTTAAAGGCATAATCTCCCCGTATATATACTAATAGGACGAGTCCATTTAGTCCACAAAGGTAGGTCCCATAACAGCTATAATCTCCAACTATTCAAATGTAATGCCAATCAACCTCTCCAGATGTCCTTCTCAATCCCATATCCTTCTTTTCATCCTTTCCGCTATCACCCCTCTTTGCTCTAGTTACCACTCTATGTAACCTGTCGCGTGGTAGTGGCTTCCTGCCTCTCTTGGGGTGAAACGCTTAAAAATAGATTCATGGGCTCGAGTCTTTCATGTCGCTGTCATATATGGCTCGAAAATGAATACAAATACTTTCTAAGATCGACTTTTAAAAAAGGCTTCCAACGAGTGAAGTTTGAGATTCTTGGCAAAGGTGGACTGGTGCTACAATATCACAAACAAAGAACTATAGTAAATAACAAGATGCTACATCACGTGAGGATTCCCAACAGCAGGAATAAACTAAAATGGTTAGTACATGTAACTCGAAGAAAAAATAATGACGTAATCAAAATGTTAGCATTCTCCACTACTTCAAATAAAGGCTAGGAAGTAAAGGCCCATCACTGCTAAAAAGAATGACATCAGAAAGAATGATTTTATAAATTACAACCGAAATCAAAATACTGATGGCTCGATCAATGAACACCAAATGTTTCCTTATCGAAAAACGGTTAATATTAACATTACAATTACTGCATAACTGATTCTCAGAATAGTCTGATATCTCCAGGAAATTGATAGTTACCCATATTGCATATATATAATAATAAACCTTGTTGACTTTCTTGCCGAAACTTAATTCTATATATATATATTGTAGAATAACAATACAATAAACAACACTTACCGGCGTAAGAGTCCCAGCTAGCGTCCAGCTGACAGACAAAAATAAAGCAGGTTGTAACTTAATACAAATCCTGCAAACTAACTGAGGAATCAAGCTGGTATTTATATAGAAATACTTCCACTCAGGTACCAGCAGCCAATCACAGCCCAAGCAATGGACTATCCCACTTTAGCATAATGAGGTGCTCCATTGCACCATAAATAGCTCTATTTTTCAATGTTGAATTAGTATTCACTCAGCTTGCTCCACGACTGAGTGTTTATCTTGACCACGTGATTGTTCGACATATATATATATATATATATATATATATATATATATATATGTTTTCCATAAAAGCTGTCTGCGTGCAAGCTGTGGAGTTAAGCTTCAAGATTGGACATCTAACCTGTTAAACAGATGTAATATTGGAGGAATCGAGACTTTTATCATGCAGATTCAGTTACGGTGGAGTGGTCATGTCTTGAGAATGTCTGATGACAGGATACCCAAGATCCTAATGTACATCCAGTTAGATCAGGGCTACAGAGATGTAGGACGTCCATGGCTGAAAAGCAACTTGTCAGCAGTCAATATACCACATAACACCCTTGTTCGCTTAGCCTTGGAGCGGGTAGAATGGAGATCAACGTGTTTTAGTGGAATCAGCAATTTGCAATCTACTTGTCTGAATCATCTTCAAGAAGCGAGAGCAAGATCTAAAAGGATAGCCAATCTGACAATGATCTCATCTCACAATCTTCACACTTCCTCCGTATGTGGCCTCCTTTGTAAATCACTAGCGGATCTTAAATGCCGCTTAAGATTATCACACAAAATTCCATAACTGAATCAATAAGCTGTCAGATCCTCATACGTCGAAACCGACGGGAGAGTCCATTATTATTAGATAGATAGATAGATAGATAGATATAATTAAAACACCTCACTAATAAACCAGGGTTTTGAACTAGCTGAAAAAAATACGTTTAGACCAACTACTGAACCGAACGAAACGCAACAACTGACAAATTCTAGCATAGGTTTCAACATACATGAAGACCAATCCAGGACTATTTACAGAAATAACAAGTCTATACATACTTTACTAGAGTGCTACAATGAATGATAAGCTAAAAACAATCAAAATAATTAAAAGCAAACACAAAAATCATATTAACCTCATCCAAATTTAATCAACACACAATACAAGGGATCACAAATGCAAGATGTGGGGTTCGGGATATCATTATAGAAGGAACATGCTACACTTTTGGAAGCCCCACGACAAAATTCACAAGGAAGAGTATCTTAAACAACAACTCCAAAAATGTGATTTATGAACTCAATTGAACAACATGCAACAAATCCTATATAGGTATAACTCAAACAACTGTGGCCCCTTCACAAAAAGCAATATTATATTACCAGACAACAGAAAATTATTTGTGTCACAACGTATCCACAAATGCAACAAAGCTAAATTTAAAACCATGCCAATATATCAGACAGGCGATTACTCTTAACTACAAATACAAGGAAAACATCAAAGACACATTCAAACCAGTACTAAGCAAATCATAAATACACATACATAAATACTTACCATATTCTCATTGTGGCGAATCAAACTAAGCAGGCCATACACATAGAAACACACCAAAAATATATATAGTTTCTGTATAGATTTCTTCATAATATATATATATATATATATATATATATATATATATATATATATATATATAAATATAAATTTAAGTTAAAGAAAAAAGCAACCATTTTAAGGATCCATTTGTAATAATTTATTTTACCAGAGAATTTTAGTAAGAATTTTATTTTTCTCTGGACCTTCAGACTTAACTTTCAAAAGGTGAAAAGAAAAATGAATTCAAAATTTACACTTTTGACGGGCAGTATTAAGCTTATATAATTTGACATAGAATGCGGTGAGGAACGATGTGAGAGACATGGTCGAGTTTAGAGAGGGAAGGTAGAGTTTTAAAATTTATTTTTATATTTCTTTTTACTATAATACTTAATATTTAGGAAGGAGGGGTAAGGGTCTCTAAGGATTTTCGTTTATTAAATATATATATATATATATATATATATATATATATATATATATATATATATATATATCCGTTCTCCATATATATATATATATAGAGAGAGAGAGAGAGAAGAAAGAGAGTGAGAATGAATATATACACCCATACTGGCAAATGCACACACACACGCATGCAAAAACACACACACTGCACAGCATATACAGTGCATATATATATATATATATATATATATATATATATATATATATGTGTGTGTGTGTGTATTTACTATTTCTTTGTAATAAAACAATATGTATACATATATATATATATATATATATATATATATATATATATATATATATATATGAAAAGGAATATATATATATATATATATATATATGGAAAAGGAAAATATATAAATACAAACACGACCAAAAACACACTCACAATATTAATAAGAATCACGGTCAGCATAATGTAAAAACGGCTAAAAATAATAAAAAAGACAAAAGTGAACATTCGATAATGTCAACTATGAATACAGGCACAATATCCTCACCTTATTTGGAAAAAATGATTCCTATAACTCTAGATACATACATAGCACAATGGATATATTCAGTTAAATGTAAAAATAAAATCATCCTTGATAATAGCTAGAAGTATAGCCGAAAGCGCTCGGTATGACAAAAGATTTGGACAATTTCTACATAATTTATGTACAGAAATGAAGAAAATTACTTAAAAACTTAATCGTACTATCTCATGATTCGTTTTTAATGAAACTTGTATAAAAGAGGGTTGCTTCCAAAATACACAATTATATATATATATATATATATATATATATATATATATATATATTCAAGTATAGGATTGGTGTATACGAAATAAATTCCAATAATATACGGAATAAATTCAAATCACCAACTACTATTCTTGAAACAGTGCTCAATACAGAGTAGAGCAAATATAATTATTTATTCGAAAATTATAACATAAATATGTTATAAACCAATCAAACATCCAACGTTAGAGGAACCGCTGTTACATAAGCGAGGGATGATTGATTTGCTTGAACTTTTTAAACTCCTTTATTCTACATTCAAAACCATCACTTGATAAGACATCAGAACTGTTGAAACAAAATGGCTATTTTTGTAGCGATTTTATAACATATTTATGTTATAATTTTCGAATAAATAATTATATATATATATATATATATATATATATATATATATATATATATATGGAGAGAGAGAGAGAGAGGGTGGAGATGGAAATAGAGAGAGTGAGAGAAAGCAACAGATATACACAGTGAGGGACAGAAAGAGAGAGAAAGAGAGACAGGTTGGTACAGAGAGTTGTTGATGTTAATGTTTATAGACATCTCTGGGGCAAATTCAAGAATAATGTCTTCGCTTTTGTGAATGCATGTTTATTCGTTAGCTTAAAAAAAATAAAACACTAGATCAATTATTGCAGGAAGCGTTTGGAAGGATGAGACATTTTTCTTCAATACTATCTTAGACGAGAAAAATATACGACAGACAAACAACAGCCTCTGAAAAGAATGTTGTTTTTCAAGTAGAACTGGACTATGACAAATTAAAAAATATATATCAGAGCAAAAATAAAGACACTTCCGCCATAACAGTTTTTACTGATTATTATTTTAATGAAGTCACCATTCATTATCTTGTTGAAGACTCTAGAAAATTCAATGTATTTGTTATGTTTCTGTGGATACTATTCCGAAAAATAATCAACTTATGTATTTAAAAACAATATTCTGCGTTATTTTTTTTATAATATTTTTTTTTTTTTTGGCGTGGAAGATTATCGGATTTTGCTAATTGTATAAAATTTATAAAAAGGAAAGAGAAAAATACATTTTTACCTAATTACTCAAATTAGGTGACATAAATAAATTGGGTCATGTTATCTAAAGTCACAAACTTTGTCTTGATCATATAAAACTTTCCCTTGCCACGACCATCTAAATTAAGCCCTTGCTATTATTACGCTTTTATATATACATAATATAGTGTAAATACTATTCTGTCTAATTAATATGTCATACTATTGAAGGTACCAGTTCCTTACGCAATAATAAAAAGAAACAGATCCTCTGCATCATGACAACTAGAAAATTAAAACGTTTTGAAATTAAATATTGTTTTTTGTATTTCCAAGTCTCTTAAAAACTTGTAATTCGAAAGGCGAGTTAATTACCAAGTCTCTTATTTTATGTCCATTAGAATCTTATAGTAATATCCGAGCCGTTAAACTTAACATTTTATTAAAACCTTTTTTCTATTAGGTTTTCACGTGTGAATTTTTACCAGTTGTTATAAATATATATATATATATCGTATTTCCTATTGATCATTTTATAATTTCACAGCAGTTGAAAGCTGATCTCCCCACTTAATGCTCAGTAAACATCTTATAATAATACTTGTTTACGAATGAATTCATATGGCGTAGTTTTATTGTTTCCATATATGAGACTTTCAATATGTAAATAAATATAAATATCAGGGCATCTTATTCTTGATACATCGCCGCTGCTTTGGCTGCAATACATATAATGTTGTTGTGGGTTGCAGTTGAGTGAAAATGTATCAGTAAATTTATGTAAGGCAAAGGATATGCGTGCTTATTATGCATTATCCCACAACACGTAGATCAAATAAAGAATATAAGGACAATTTGCATTACAAGAAATTACTACAAACACAGTGGTTAGAGAACCAGCAATAAAGAGATTTTTATATATACAATAGATATACATGCAAGGATAACAGAATGTTTGTTGATTGTGGCAATTGAAACAAGGTTATGAAGAATGTTCATGCAGAAATTTGGCCAATAAAAGTTAATGGTTTTGATTTGTTAGTGAAATTAAAATAAGTTAGTTTCTGCACGGAAATATCTCAAATGCGTTCGTTCAAATATTAGTGTGTATGCGTGTGTTAATTGTTAGTTAGAATTTAAGTTGTGAAGAGTTGTTTGCCTTTAACTGTTTGGCTAAATTGATGAATTGTACAATTACTGTTTGTGTAGTGTAATGGTCGATTGAGTGCTGTGGTGAGTTTGTTGAGCGTTTTGAAGTGATGTTGAGATAATGAATTGACACGCAGCATCTCACGAAATTCGATGACTGACTGACTTGAATTGAGTCATGCGACTGTTTATATAGATTTTGGTGTCTAAAAATCGGCTCCAGGTAACTTCGGCAGGAAAAAGGATCTGTTTCGACTTTGCTACAGTTTAGTGTTTCTTAAGCAATAGAAGATTACATTTACTGAAACGAAGTGGTGATTGGTTAAGACTTTTTGGGTGGAAAAATAAATCTTTCCGAAAGGGGTGGATGGATAATGTAGAAGATTCCACAATGTCCATAAGACCTTAATGGAAATAATTTAAGTTTTCTAAAACTAAATGTGTCTACATTAATTTTCTGAGAAAACATTCTCTACCTTCGATCATTATGGCTGATGCGAACCTCCAGAAAAGTGACTCGTTATGTAATTTCAGGCTAACGTTCTCAACTGACAGGAAATTGAAATACTATATTTCATCCATTGCTATGTAAGCTACTAAAAATATTGATTCAGTGTGTCGTACGTATCTACAGGTTTACCATTCGTCCAATATTGTTGCCAAGTGTGGTCCGCTGCGCCTATTATTTAACATTAACCCCTTGATAAACTCCAAAGAATCAGCAATATTATTGGTCCTGATCTAGAGACTCGGCTTCAGTCATTTCCCCACCACCGTAAGGTTGCCTTCCTATGTCATTTCGATAAATAATTTCGTGGTAATTGTTCGTATGAGCTCATCGCTATGATATTTAGACTGTTTTAAATTAAGCGCAGTACTAGACTGGCGTTGAGATTTCATCTATTTGAAGTTGAGCTGGCTAAATATAACTGTAAATTCTATGCTAACCATTTCGTTTCTCGTACTTCGATCAGGCTCCATGCTTTCCAGCCAAATTTAATCTGCAAATATTTAAATACAATGTCAATAGCTCTCTTCTGTCCTGATTAATCTTTTATCTCTTGACCCATTATTAATGTTTCTTTTCCTAATTCTTCCACACCCTGGAACCCGTTGTCTTAGTGGCTTAAAAAACGAACTATATACAACAGCAAAATACAGAGATTCGAGATAAAACCCCACTTTGTGTATTATACTGTCAGTTTTGTCTTTAGTTTTATTGCCTGTGGGGCAATATTTTCATTAGTCATAAATCGTACATGATGAGGAGGAATAGAGGTAATTGGCAGCTGTAAATCTAAAGATATATTTACCAATTCCGCAGAGTAAATAATGGAGTCATAATATGTAGATTTGGATTCGGAGAATTTGTGTAATGCTTTGAGTAGATGGGACTTGCCAAAACATATCCCGCCATTTTCTTTGCAAATTTTTTATTAATATTAATATTCCTTCTTTGTGTACTTTATTTACATTATTCGGACCATTTTCCTCACATTTGTCGCCATATTTATTACAATGTTTCGGCCGTTGCAAGCTCCGGCCTTCTTCAGGTGTGTGGAATGTCGAGCTGAACCCCTTTATTTCGCTCACTGGACTAGACTGTTCTATTTCCACGTGCCATGTCTAATGTATATCAGTTATCAGTTGCCATCTATTAATTTCCGTGTCCGAGTACTCCACCGCCTTAACCAGGTATTGAACTTACACTCCTTGGGTCCTATCACTGGATCTAACTAACGTTTTTATCTACTGTTTCACCTGAAGAAGGCCGGAGCGTACAACGACCGAAACATTGTAATAAATATGGTGACAAAGATGAGGACAATAGTCCGAATAATGTAAATAGTGTACATAATACCTCATCTCAGAAATATAGAGAGATCCTTCTTTTTGTAATGACAGACCTATTTCAGAAGGCGGTACTGGGAAAATAAAGACTAAAAATATTTTGCCAGGAAATCTTTTTAAAATAGCAGTTAATTCAATCATTTTGATCGTACTTGAATTTAACAAAGCTGAAATAAAAAAGTTTATTTTGGTTGACACCATGTTTCAAATACATATATTCCGCTTGAAGTCCCGTGTTTCATGTTCATCTAAATTCAGTCAATAGAATGTAAAATGTGTCTGGCGTAGAGTGAGTGTTATTAAAGTTTCAGCATTTAATCTTTTCGTGGACTATACCATGCGCATTTACAAACATCGATATAGAGAGATAGCACTGCTTATTTAACCATTCCATAATATATCCCAAATAACCAATGACAACCATCCATCATTCCCTCAAGAGGATAGTGTACCGATGATGAGAATACGTATTCATAGTTGAGATAAAAATGATCTCGAACAAAAGAACAAGATCTACCAAATATTCCAAGAAATAAGTTTCAATATAAACTTTTCCAAAACAGAAACAATGATCTGGAATTGAAATGAATGCTGTGGTATAATATAAATAGTATATGTCTTAAAAGTTCTCAATGTGGAAAAGCCTCGTATCAATCAGTTATCACAAATTTAGTAAATAATATAAGGATATTACTAGAAAAACTAAAACATTAACGTGAAACCATGAGTTAAGTTCTTAAATAGCCACTTCATCAAATGTCTAACATCATTCTGATATATAGTCAATTATATATTATATAATCAATATCAGGGATAGAACGCATGTAAATATAAATATCAGCATGGAGCTTCAATATAATGTAAGATATAGATATGTACTCTCTCGTCATCTTTATTCTTGTGAATCTCAGTAACATAACAAAACACTATCCGAATCTTGGAAAGATCACATAATTGCTGCTTACGTGTCATACAAAAATAATATCCCAACGCACCTCCAAAAACTACTTACGCTTTTAAGAATCTATAATATAATGTTTGGCCAGTGAAAAAGATATCAAAGGTAGTACTAAAGTCTTTTTTTTTCTCTCCTCTTCTTTTCTCTTGTAAAGCCAGTAATATACCAAAACTATATAAGAATCCTGGAAAGAACCTATCATTGCTGCTTACGTGCCATACTAAAAATCCCAATGCACATCTACAAATTATTCAGACTTTTAAGAAACTATAAGAACGTGTTTGGGCAGAGAAAAAGATATTAAATTTAATACTAATGTGTTTGTTTATAGAGCCAGCCTGCTGTCTTGTCTGCTTTACTCTTGTGAAACACGCTAACATACCAAAACTATATCAGAATCGTGGTAAAATCATATAGTCAACATTAAATGACTCTTTAAAATTAATTGACTCTTTAAAAAAAGTCAAGTATGGACCTTTTAAAGCTGGATGGCATGTCTAACATTGAAGCAGAAGTCCATTAGCGCTGGCTACATTGGACGATTTATCTTATTATAGAGGATTATAAATACGTATATTATTCCAGAATGAGGGAGACGGTTGTATCAGCTCTTTAAATGCATATATTTCTCTAATGAGATATTTCAAACATTCAGAACGCCGGTAGACTACGATAAATAAACATATGTAATAAATAAACGGAGCATCTTTCAGACATGGATATCCACGAAAAAAAAAAACGTTTAAGCAATGTTATAGATTAGTTCACCGTGTGCCATAAATTTTCCGAACATCTGTCCTCACTTCTGCTAAACTGTTTTCTGAGCAAGTCTCGGGAAGTTATTCGCTACTTCTATTATCCTCTAATAACTGGAAGAATAATATGGATTCATAGCTTTCAAGTGAAATTTCTACGCTGTCTCGGCTGGAATACAATCCTATTTTTCGAGATAACACGTGTTCTACATTCATAAATACATATATACAGACACACACACACACACACACAAATATATATATATACAGAGAGAGAGAGAGAGGGAGAGAGAGATAGAGGGAGAGAGAGAGAGAGGGAGAGAGAGAGTCGCGTGGCCGGGTGGTTAGAACGTACGTTCTATGACCATGAAACCCGGGTTCGAATCTCACCATGGTCGATTTGTCAGAAAGGAAACTTCCTGATGTCATCGGACTGGATCGAGGTGTAACCCAGTGTGCGGCATCTTTGGAAAGTTCCTAAAAAAACATACCAAGCTTTGTGAGTGAAATCGGGTAGACAGAATACTTGCTAGCACGAAGACACAGCGTGCTGACATTGTTCAAATTGTTGATCACGATAGATAACAGGTTCTCTCTCAGAAACTGTAACTAGTTGCCGTATAAACCACTGGTGAGCTCTGTGGGTGTTGAGTAAACACGAAATGTGCCTATTAGACGCGTATCCTTGAATACAAGTGGCTAGTTATATATATATATATATATATATATATATATATATATATATATAACTCATTAACAGATATTAATGGTTTTATTACAAAAACACATATACATTTCTGTCTTTCATTCTTACAGGAAAAATTGCATCATTGCAAAGGAGAAATATTTGTCATTAAAAATGACTTCCGACTTTCCGTTTCATCTCTAGTTTTCCACTTTTGGTCGGATACTATTGTACTAATACATGCTAATACATTCCAATATATATATATATATATATATATATATATATATATATATATATATATATATATATATATATGTCCCGAATGTTACAGCAAAATTGTCCAAATCATGTAACAGGAAAATTGAGCAATATATGAGATTTTGTATATTAGACATGATTAAAGATAACTTACTGGAATTTTACAACACTGTTATATATATATATATATATATATATATATATATATATATATATATATATATATGTAGGAGGGAGAGGACTTTAGCTGTAATACTCATTATATTACTGCCTGAATATTGCACGAATGCATGAAACTCAGATTGGCAGGGACTTTGTATTTTGTTCTTTACACTGACCAGGTTTTTAAATATATATATATATATATATATATATATATATATATATATATATATATATATATATATCAGGGGTAACAGAAAAATTGTCCAAACCGTGTAACAGCATAATTATACCGGTCGACATTTTTTCGACCCAAATGATGATGAGCAATGGGCACATGTTTTTCGGGTTTTTTCCACGCTGAATCTTAAAATTAAATCCGTCTTTCCAGTCATATCACGTTTTCTCAGTACAGACCATTTCTATTTTTCTAAAGGAGGTCAAAATACGCATTTAACAGCCAACCAACAAAGATTTCAGGTTAGAATAACTTTTAATAAAAGGAAAAGTATCACAGTAAGTTAAAGAAAGCATTTTCAATTCAGAAAAAATGATTTCAGTAAAACCTCATATAATATTAACATAAGGCAAACATGTGTCATCAATTCTTGAATCAAATCCGAGAAGATACAAAGGAATGAAAAATACTATCATTTTTGTCCATCAAGATGAAGAAATCTACGGTGCTTTTGAAAAGGTTGATCTCTTCTAATGCTCCAGCAGAAATTCGACATCATGTTAACATCCCATCTGCAAAGTGCCTAGTTGGCTATGCCTATCTGGTGTTTGGCGGCTATATTAAACGCTGATAAAAAATTCTAATCTTGCTGGTCTCAAACACACTCGCCTTACACCCTAACAAGTTTCATTTATCGATATTCCTATGCATTTTGTACAGAGACTGCATGACAATATCAGATCTCCGTATATTCAAGTGATATGATAAAATCTTATGACAGTTTAGGCATAGAGTGAAAACTACGAATATAAACTAAAATCTCTGTTCTTGAATGACTTCTAAAGAGCTTCTTCTAAGAAAAGTAGTGAAGAAACACAAATAAAGTTTTAACAAGCTAAAAACATTGAGGGCACAAAAATATTTTCAGCTGAGATATCTCTCATAAAATCAAGCATTTTCAGGTCACCTTATCTGAACTGAAAAGATTAAATTTTCTTGTCCACGCTCTTATAATAATTAAAATTATAATTAATACAACACAATCACTACATCTTTTGCACCGTTTAATAAATAACCAATATTCGAATATCAGTTGAGTTACGTTGGTTTATCAATCTATAGTTAATTAATTAAAAGCGAAACATTTTTTGATTGTGAGAATAATTCGCCTGTGAATATTGCTTTAGCAAATATTTTGAAAATAACAATATTTTTTTCTAAATATCGCCCTGCAATTTAACCCTACAATTTAACCCTTACCTGTGGGGAGTTGATGGACTCATACATTTCCCAAGAATATTTGCGTGGAAGTAAATGTAACAAAGCCAACTGGAATTCGAATTCTCTTCTCCAAATTCTCATTTTTAACTATTAAATAAAAAACACACACAAAGAGTAATAATTATTGATGTGATACACGCAAACATAAAAAATATGAAAAGACGACTACAAATATTAGAAGCCTTATCCATAAACAACACAGGATCAGTAAAATATAAATTCCATTTCGAATCAAACATACTATTATATTTAAACATAAGAATAATTCACAACAATAAAATGACACTATACATGGAGACGTCAGATTTGTCCTACAGAGTGGTAAGACCACCGCCAAATGAGGCGTCCTGGGTATGACGATAAACTACATCCGGTAGCAAGGCGTCTTATCAGGATGTGCTGAGGAGCGCGGAACCATCTCTTAATTTTTGTAATTGTACATGTGCTTTGTTTGGTTTTGATTTTTACGACTGCACATTATAGTACTGTCGGTGGAAAAAAAAGCAACATAACGCAATAACGTACTGCTTGGTATTCGGGACGAAAACACCAATACGAACATTTCAGAGTGTTTCGCTGTCAATCTGAGAATAAAGCAGAGGAATCGTAAAGATTTGGATGAGTCTAATGGTGATTACGAAGGGACAGCAGCTCGGAAAACTCACTTTGATCGTTCTGATAAGAAAGGAACTCCTGAATCTGTTGGGGAGACACTCAGATTCAACATTAAGTGCCTTGATGAGGTAGTGTTGCCCTGGGTGAAGAAGGTGGCTGATGGGAAACCCCATGTCAGGCAACAGGACTTTGCACCACGCCATACAAGAAGAACCAAGTAATGGATATCAGGCAATTGCTGCGACCACATCAACCCATACATCTATTATGTGTGGGGCGCAGTTGAGCGAGAAACTAACAAAACTCCTTTTAACACCAAAGATGAACTAATGGCAAGGATTAAACAAGGAGACCGTCCAGAAGAGATGCAGGAGATTCCGAAGTCTTCTGGAGGCCATGGTTTAAGACAAAGTCGATTTTATTGAAAAAATTTACTCTTTAGAAATTCAAGATATTTTGGGGTAAATTTGGTAAATATATCTATTAAGACCTGATGTAACTGTTATTTATTTTTTGTATAATTTATACGAAAATTTTTAATTTAATATTCTTACAATCTAAACATTTATATATTGTAATAACTTAAATAATGTTCAAAGAGTTAACTGAAACAACCGCTTAACTTTTCTATTCTTTCACCATACGGTCAGTTTGAGACCCACTGGAGTGACAGGGTTTAATCGGTGTCTATTTTTTCCGCAGATTAGGTCATTTGCAGGTGTGTGTGATGAGATTTGTTTGACCTTAACAAATATTGCGTCATCCCTGATTGCATCATTTTTTTTATCACGCCGAGACACTATTGCCCCGACTGTCGATTAGTTGTCCTACGGCAATTTTCTGCGATTGACGTTACTCCAAGGAAGCGTACGAAAATTTGTAATGCTTCACGAACACACTGGCAAGCCTTACCAGTGAGCAAATCAAAGTACTATAGACTGGCCCTGAAACTCTCTTGATTTAAATCAAATCGAGAATCTGTGGTCAATCTGCAAGGAACGGCTTCGTGGAATGGACATATGAAGTACTAACATGTGTACTGGGTCATGTTTCATTAGAAAAATACAAGAAAAGTAAATAATAACGGAATTATACGTTTTGTTTCAATTAACTTGCACAAGGGTAAAAAATATATATAACTTATATACGACGAGTTTCCTTTCTTAGCGTATATCTGAGCATCTTCAGCATAGGAATTTTTTTTATCTTTATGTTCAGAAATTTGAGTTTTTTACTTAAATGATGTTCGTTTTTTATTTGGCACTAGCAGCATGGCACAGCGTTGCCCGTGCTTGATTCAAAAATTGTACGACTCATACAGCAATCGCTATCACTTGAATTAAAATATTTTTGCCCTTCCTTGCCTTTAAAGGAGTGCTCTTTGCCGTGCTGATGTTGCTACATGCCTTACTTCTTGCCTCTCTTACACTGCGAATTATTTATAAGCTCTATACTAAACATTAAATCTGTTACGAAAAAAGAACTAAACAAATTGAACACAAAACGATCAGCTTTTAAAAAGGACTCGTAACTGAAAAAACCGAATGAAAAAAGAATGTTAACAACAAATGCTTTTTCACACCGAACACAGTTCTGCGGAATCAGAATCAAGGAATGAGCCAATTTGAGTAAAGTGCCATGCAGATTTAATTTTTTCCCACTTGTGACGAATGCAGCTATCAATGTTTTTTGCATGCTAGCATGCTAGCTAACATTCGTGTCAGTCAGCTGTTGGCTCTCACGCAGGCCAATAGAATCTTCCTGCTTATTCGTGGCAGCCAGCTATAGGCTCTCACTCTGGCCAGTACAAAATGGCCGCAAACTACATGATAACTGCCGTAGAAGTATGAAAAATCGATTATTTCCACTATCGATGGGAGTTGGGAAATACAAAGTCGGTCATGGCCTTCCCACTAACTTGGAGCATGTGCATGTAAATTTTGGTGCAAATCCGACGAAAATTACGGCTGTGCATTCGTTACACACACATACATCCTGCCTTTTATAGATAGAGATAACTAAGTTGCCAGTACCTTTACTCTTCAGCCTTGGCTTGATTAATAAGCCAAATTTAAGAATGGTTTATTTCTGGGGTTTACCGCGGATAGGTGAAACAGCATTAAATAAAGGCTACTGTTTTGTGTGTATTTTGCTGGTTAAAAACGTATTGTAATGGAATTTATCTAATCTTTCCCCTTCGTTTTTATATCCATTATTTCATCGATTCTCTTTATTTCTTTCTCTTCTTTTTCTTCTATCTCTATCAATGCTTTTCCGTTTTACTTGACTACCTTACTTTCAATGTCGTTCAGGTCTTCTCTTGCAACCTTCCTTCTCCAAATTATCCACTTTTGCTCTTGTCTGAATTAAACTTCCTTTTTTTTTCTATCCTTCTTTATTTCTTTATGCCTCCAAACCATTCTTCTCACCGAATCAGACCGACATTCCTGTTCACAGACTGAAAGCCTTTAAGCACCATTTCACCTCTTTCCATTCTACAATCCTCAACGTAGCCTGACTCACCTTGAAGGCTCGATAACCTTAAGTCTAACCTGTGCAGGTCTCTAAATAAGTATTGATTTTCTTGTCATAGGAATGAGAAAGTAGGAAAAAATAACGCAATAAGTTAAAGCAAACTAAAGAAAAATAGTGTAGGCCAGGGAAGGAGAAGCGTAAGAAAAAGTTTGGCATCGTAATAAATAATAATAATAATAATAATAATATGTGAGGCATTTAGTCTTTAGTTAGAAGTCAGTTTTGTAGGAACTTTCGAAGCTTCTGGACGTTCGATTTTAGACTGAAAAGAGTTTTTTGTCAGTATGACCGTTTAACAAAACATATTCCTCTGGTTGGAGGATGACATGTTTAATACATTTTTTACATTCTTTAGAATTTTCTTCTTTTTTTCTTCATCATTATCATATCTTCTTCTATTCCTCCTCCTCCTCCTCCTCCTCCTCTTCTTCTTTGTTATTATTATTATTATTATTGCTGTTATTATTGTTTTTGTTGTTATTGTTACTATTGATATTGTTGTTGTCGTTACTCGTAGAAAAGAGGGCACGTTAAGAAAAAAAAGAAAAGACACAGGTGTTTAACAATTTTGAACAATGTTTAACATTTCGACATTATGTCTTTCATCTTCAAGTTTTGTTTATGCAATTCCATACAAGTATAAAAATATATTTTTTTTTTAAATTACACGTCTTTGCACAAAGGTCGGTTGTCATGAGAAAATAAATTGGTTGCACCTGTAATAAGCTCGCCAAAACATATGAAACTTGGCCAGCCTGAATATAACTGAAATATTGTTTATTATTTCTATTCATATATTTCTTATTTTTCTTCTTCTACTTCATCATCATCATCATCATCATCATCATCATCATCATCATCATCATCCTATTATTAGTTTGCTTACCCGGTCCCTTCCCTAGTTAACACGAGTGTTATGTCTTGTCAGTACCTCATAAATAATGGACTATTCAGCGTTTTGATCGCGTGGAAATAGGGCAAAAGACATTTCCTAGTTTCAGTGAGAAAATGAAAGAAAGAAGAAAGACAGAATTGAAGACAGAAGTAGGGAGATAGAGACAGCGAATCAGATTAAGCTGATAAGAACATATACTACACTTTGAGCACAACCAAAATGCCGGGAACCCCTGTTAACTGCAATAAAAAAAAAACGCCATTTTTCAGACGCACAGTATCGAACGATAGAAACTGAGAAAGGCAATCACCAAAAATCCAATTACCATAAATTAAATAAAATAAAATCCTCTGCCGAATTATTTTAAAATTATTATTAAAAGAATAGAGAAAAGTCCTTAACGTCTCCAGCCAAAACATCATAAATCATGGACTATTCTGTTTTGATAACGTGGAAAGAGAGGAAAAGACACTACACGATTTTCCGTCCTGAGTAAGACGATAAACTACGTCCAACAACAAGGCCTCTGATCCAGAGGTTTTGAGTGTTCCCAGGTCAAATCCAAACCCGGGGTGGTAGCATATATTATGGGCTAATAGTTATCCCTCAAAGTAGGTTTTAATACCAGAAATACTTTGTGAAAAATATAACCAGCAATACATTTTTGGAAAGAAAATATATTACCGGCAATAAAAATTGTGCATTAACGTTGATATGCCGTAAAACAAAACAAACCAAACCGATTTCAGTTAGAAAATGAAAGAAAGAATGGAAGATATAAGAGTTTAAGTGCTGTTTCAGCCAAATGGAAAAAGTTGTCAATTTCAAATCTTTTTTTTATTTGTACCCTCTTCTTAAAGTAAACACAAGCTTTCATATTTATCATTGTAATTGCAATATTTTGTTACAGTTGCCGATCTGAAGCATTTAATGCAATAAGTGCATCTTCTACAGATATTTTATTGTCAGTAGAAAATTAAAATAGAAAAAAGGTGAAATTTTCACGAGTCTTTTGTAATTAAAAGTTATGAAGGTTATTTAGGGCCAGAAAATATTGTTAAGGATTCTATCTTTTGTAGATAATAATGACTTGCCGATAAAATATCTATTAATTAACCCATAGTTTGAAGAGGATATGTGGATACATATCTTTCCCAATGTTATTTGCCCTTGAGGATTACAATGAACCTGACTGGAATTGGAAATCGGTTCTCCAATTTCGAATTCTGAGTCGTTTTCTATTACTCTTGATGTACATTCAAGTTTACAGCACCTGGTATTCCCAAGCGGTTACCCATCTATGTTCAGAATAGGCTCAACGATGTTTAACTTCAGTGATAATATGAGATCCAATGTGTCAACTTGATACGGCCGTAAGCTGCTTTCTCTCCATCAATTCATACGACTAAAGAGAGATAGCACCATTCGCTGAATTTGTGTCGTGATGTGATACGAGACTGTATTCTGGTTTTCTTGGTGTACGTTCAATGGCATAGACCATAACACCCCAAATGATTACTGGAACAATAGTGGCCTGAACGTCGCTCATTCTGGCAAATTCAATCTGGATATAAGTTATTTCTTTAGATTGTCAATTACTTTTAGCTTGATATTTGGTCACCAGAGACAACTATGTCAGTAAGACAACATTTTCTTCTTACTTTCTCAAAGATACGTATATCTGTCTTCTTTTTCTTCCTCTTCTTCTTCTTCTTCTTCTTCTTCTTCTTCTTATTATTATTATTATTATTATTATTATTTTCTTTGATTTCTGGCGTTTACACATTTCTTTCCGGGTTCCGCCTAGGGACCTATGGTTAAAAATGGCACCATGACACTTTCCACTGACAAAAAGAAAAAAATTACATAGATAAAGCCGTTCGTAAAGTGTGGGCTGTACTTGTCAGAAAAATTTGTTGTATCTCTTTGAGGCATGGACTTCCAGGAATCCCTTCAATTAGTCTACTGGAATCTTTTCCAACCAATCCTAGGGCTTCAACTACAACAGGGATTGTTGCTGTTCCCATGTGCCACATTTTCGAGATTTCTATTTCAAGGTCCTTGTATTTTGACAACTTTTTGAATATCTTCAAAGATATATTGCAGTCAGCAGGGACTGCCATATCAATAAGGAGGCACCGTTTTTGTTTGTGGTCTTTAATAACAATATCTGGGCGGTTGGCTTTGATTGTTCTGTCAGTGTGTATTGTGTAGTCCCATGGAATTGTAAAGGTCCTATCTCCGTAACCGGTTCTGGGTGGTGTTCATACCAGTTTCTTTCAGTTTCCTTCACGTAGAAGTTGCAGATTTTACAGTTCAGACATTGGCCCACTCTGTCATGCCGGGTTTTATATTCACTGGGTGCCAATATCGTGCAACCTGATACAAGATGATCAATCGTTTCTGGATACTTATCACAGAATCTGCATTTTGGGCTGACACAATATTTTAATATATCTGCTTAATAATTCCTAGTTAGCAAGCATTGGTCCTGTGCAGCAAGGATAAAACCATCAGTTTCAGCTTTCAACCCTGCACTACGTAGCCACTGATGGGTACGGGTTTTGTCTACGTCAGCTTGTTTTGTACAGGCAGAGTATTGGCCATGAAGCGGTTTATCTTGCCATCGCTTCTGTATCTGGTCGGTTGCATTTGTCTTTGCTGTCTTTTTTTAAGTATTTTGCAGTTTCAGCCGGTGTATTGTGATTATTATTATTATTATTATTATTATTATTATTATTATTATTATTATTTCCTTTGATTTATGTTGTATACTCATTTTTTCCGGGACCCAAACAGAGACCTAAGGTCAGATGTGGAATCATGATATTTTCCACTGAACATTATAGTAAAAAGATAAACATATAAATAAAAAAAAAAACACGAAATAAACACCCTAATATCACACACATTTTACATAGATAAATACAATCCTAAGGGGTAACCTGTACTTGTGAGTACAACTTTTACTATTTCTTAAGGGCATGAGATAGCAGGAATCCCTTCAAAGAGTATATTGAAACAATTTCCAATCAAACCGAGCGGTAAAATTATAACTGGAATTGTTGATGTTCACAGGAACCAAATATTTTAGATTTTCCCTCCAAGGCTCTTGTATTTTGGTAGATTTATTATTATTATTTATATTTTTAGTAGTAGTAGTAGTAGTAGTAGTAATAGTAGGAGTAGTAATGATGATAATAATAATAATAATAATAATAATGCGTGTATGTGTGTGTAAAATGTCAGGTACAACTGTAATATGTATCTGTAAAAGGAGTACATGAAAACTTATATTAGCCGAAGCGTTTCGTCCACAGAGGGACTTTATCAAGGGAAATGCAAGCATTTTATTTTGCACAAAGTATTTATAAATGGAAGTAAAAGAAAAAGTACCGTTAGTTTCTTAAAGATTTTTAAAGTTAAACTTGCTCCTGACAATACATTGGGGAAACCTGAAAAAGAATTTAATAAATAGAAAATTTTTTAACTTTAACTTCGATGGAAAGCATTGGTAAAAGAGACAAGTAACTTAGACGAAAAATTCTCTACAGTGCCGCTATCAAATCTTATCTCTATCTATAAAAGGCAAGATGTGTGTGTGTGTGTATGTGTGTGTGTGTGTATGTCTGTGTGTGTGTGTGTGTGTGTGTCTGTGTGTAACGAATGCATGGCCGCAATTTTCGACGGATTTGCACCAAACTTTACATGCACATGTTAGCGGGAAGGCCAAGACCGACTTTGCATTTCCCAACTCTCATCGATAGTGGAAATAATCGATATTTTCATGCTTCTACGGCAGTTTTCATGTAGTTTGCGGCCATTTTGTACTGGCCAGTGTGAGAGCCTATAGCTGGCTGCCACGAATAAGCAGGAAGATTCTATTGGCCAGCGTGAGAGCCAACAGCTGACTGACACGAATGTTAACTAGCATGCCATCATGCAAAAAAAAAAAAAACGGTAGCTGCATTCGTCACAAGTGGAAAAAATTTAAACCTGCATGGCACTTTACTCCAATTGGCTCATTCACTTGCTTAAACTCAACGTTGATTCTGATTCCGCAGAACTGGGTTGGGTGTGAAAAAGTATTTGTTGTTAACATTCTTTTTTCATTCGGTTTTTCCAGTTACGAGTCCTTTGTTAAAGCTGATCGTTTTGTGTTCATTTGGTTTAGTTCTTTTTTCGTAACAGATTTAATGTTTAGTATAGAGCTTAGAAAAATTTCGCAGTGTGAGATAGGCAAGAAGTAAGACATGTAGCAACATCAGCACGGCAAAGGTCACTCCTTTAAAGGCAAGGAAGGGCAAGAGTCAAGTGATAGCGATTGTTGTATGAGTCGTACGTTTTTTTGAATCAAGCACTGGCAACGCCGGGCCATGCAGCTCGTCAAAAGATAAATCTGCGCTCCGGATTTTTCAAAATATCTCCATTCCTGAAAGAATTGATCCATAAAAATTCATAACCTCCAGCTATTTAAATATGTTTAATATAAAAATTAATCCGAAATTAAAATAATTTAAATGTTTATTCGTCTATCAGAATATAATTCCAAATTATATAAAACTGTATAAATTATGTCACTTATCATCCTCCATAATTTACAGAGACTTAACATGAATATATTTGAGCGTCTCTTAAATTTAAAAGGTTTTTAAAAAAAACTAACATTTTTTTAATTTTGTTTATAAATGCTTGTTTCAAAATAAAACCCTAAGATTTGCTTTGATTAAGTCCATCAAAAAACGAAACTCGTCGGCTAAGATTCGTGTTCCTTTTTCTTTATATATATATATATATATATATATATATATATAAGTGAACATTGAAGTCAACACTTAGAGGCGAAGCAATCTTCAGGCCTGACGATTGCGTCTAGCATGAAACAGACTGTTGCCTCTAAGTGTTGACTTCAGTGTTCACTTTTATATTTACACACGCTCTATCTCTGATATTGAGCACTTTATCTCATAAATATAGCGCACCTTAAGACTATATTACTTTATATATATATATATATATATATATATATATATATATATATATATATGATGTATGACAACCTGGAAAAAGTTTTTTGTGATGCATTCCATCTGTTTCGACTTTATTGGACTGCGTTTGTTTATTCAATCACACGAAAGAGAGACGCTGGGAGTTAAAAAATTTAAAAATAATTTATTTTAAGTACAATCTAGCCAATTTCATCTAGAAATTTTGGGTTCCTATCATTTTTGTTATTAAATATCCCACATTTTTATAACAGATCTGCCAAGAATGGCAAAACGTTGTAAGAACATGGAGGCAAGTTTACAATTTTTTAGAATATGAATTTGTAATACATCTTTTCTTTCAAAACTATTCTTGATATATAATGATTTATATAAAGATTTATATAACATGTTTCAATACATATATATATATATATATATATATATATATATATATATATATATATCGCCGATTGAGCTCAATAGGAGGAGGGAATTTTTAAAAGAGGCTGCTCCTGCTTATAATGCATCGCTCTTCTTATGAATTGAGCGGTCTGGCTGCTAATTTCGCGTTTATATACATCACGTATATAAGCATCCCCTTTCTATGCCGTGCGCCGATAGTTTAGATCTAGAATCGTTTACTGATGCCAAATCGATTAAATCAATTGGATGCCTAGTCAGGCTAATGAGCTCTAATACAATGAAACAGTCTTATATATATATATATATATATATATAAGTCTATTTTATTGTATTATATATATATATATATATATATATATATATATATATAAAAAATATATGGATATAGATCCGACAGTATCAAGAAAAAAAATATATATACACATACATACAAGTCTGTTTCATTGTATTATATATATATATATATATATATATATATATATATATATATATATAGTGGGTAGTAACCATCGTATGAAATTATTATTACTGGAAAACTTTCTAAATGGGTATGGGAATTCATAAACAATTTTGTTAACGTGTTTTTTGTCTTTGGTAACGACTACAAGCTATAAATAGTCCATCTATTTCTGGTTTATTTATAAACTTTATTATAGACTTCATTATATGCTTATTATAATTACCAATTCTAACCCCTGAGGGAACACATTTCAACGAAAAAATTTTCCGGAATGGGAAGAGTTGAAGGTGAGTTCTGTATTTCTGCAAAATGATAAGGAAAGACCATGTCTTATCTCAACATATGCAATCACAGTGTATCAGTGAACAAGTTTACCTCATCACCTCTATATG
>CAHIKZ030005329.1:1330000-1342500 GCA_903632075.3 Acanthosepion pharaonis | reverse complement strand
TTCAATTTAGTTGGGAAACATGATAAATTTCATCTAACAATGTAAAATATTTTTCTTATAAAAATATTATTAATATATATTTTGATCTACGTTGTATGGAGCCCGTTTTAACAGACTAAATGCTAAAGAATGGTAGATTCTTAATCTGTCCGTTTCTTTCCCTTTATTTGTGTATATATATATATATATATATATATATATATATATATATATATATATAGAGAGAGAGAGAGAGGGGGAGAGAGAGATAGATAGATAGATAGATAGATAGATAGATAGAATTATTAATATAACAAAACAATTCGATTAACCAATATATAAAAACGAAGCAAGAGTTTTATGGATACCGTTTTTTTTTCTTTTTTTTTCTGATTTTTTCTTGTTTTATTTCCTTTCTTTCTTTCCTCTTTTTTATTCTTGATTTTCTTTTTAGTTCTTTTCTTTGATTTTTTTTTTTTTGCCTGTTATAGATTTCCATTTCTTTCTCTTTTGTTTTTCTCTACTATTTTTTTTTTTTTTTTGATTTTCTTTTATTTGGGGTGAATTCATTTTTTTATTTTTTTATTTCTTTTTTTTTCATTCCATTTTTTTTATTTCCTTTATTTTTCTTTTAATATTTTATTTCTTGATTACGTTTCTTTCCTTTTGATTTACTTTCTTTAATTTATTTTTTTTACGAATTTCCTAATTTCTCCTTCCTTTCTCTTTATCATTGTTCACATACCATGTCTTCTTAATTTCTTTCTCACTTTTACAATTCTTTGCAATCTTAAACATTTTTCTCTCTTTCCGTATAGAGACCTTCCTTTCCGCTACAATTTTCTCTTTTATTCTCTCTTTCTCATTTATTCCTACTTTTTCCTTTATCTTCTATCTTCCTACCGATCTCTTTCCATTTCTGTCCATTGTCACCAAATTCTTCTGATTCCTATTGATTATTTGTTAAAGCTAAGGTTTTACTTTATACGGCTTTTTAAAATAAGAAGGGATTTCGAGCAATGTCTGATCACCACCAGTTGTTGGCCGATATTTTTGGTTTCAGCTTAATACGACCTTATTCACTTACGCAGCAGGTGGATGGAACAGCTAATTTCATTTTTCTAAATCTGCTCAATGTAACTTTTCCCCATCTACCTACATATAGACATCTTGCATTTATCCAAACTTACACATATATCACCAAACGGCCAGACATGCACAAGTTAATAGCTTACCTTCCATAATATATATATATATACGTGTGTGTGCATATGTGTGTGTATGCATGTATGCATGTGTGTGTGTTTATGTCTTTGTATATAAGAGGGAGAGTGTTGAAAAGTTCTGAGTCCAACACGTATGCCAATATCTGAGCAAAAAACACATATCACAAAATATATTAAAGATTTTCTTCGCCCGATGAAATATATTTCCACACAGAATCACAAACTTATATATATATATATATATATATATATATATATATATATATATATATATATATACATATATATATATATATATATATATATATATGCATATATATATATATACATATATGTATATATACATATATACACATATATATACATATATATATATATATATATATATAATATATATATATATATATATATATATATATATATATATATATATATATATATATATATATACATATATATATATATATATATATATATATATATATATATATATAAATATATAGGATTGATGTTTACGGAATAAATTCTAATAACCAACAAATACTAATCTTAAAATAATACAGAGCAGAGCAAATATAATCATTTATTCGAAAATTATAACATTTTCATGTTATAAAATCCCTTGAAAAATAGCCATTTTGCTTCAACACTTCTGGTGTCTTATAAAGTGATGGTGTTCAACACCATCACTTTATAATCAGTGTTCAAAACAAAATGGCTATCTTTGTAGTGATTTTATAATATCAATTTCGAATAAATAATTGTATATATATATATATATATATATATATATATATATATATATATATATATATATAATTTCCGTTTCCGTATTCACTGTTTTTTTTTAGTTTTATGATAATTCTTTTTTTATTTTACATTTGTAAGTATTGTTATGTACGTTTTATTGTATCTGACATTTTTTATGGGGTCGCATTTGCCGAATGTTTATGTTAAATTGTCATATGTTTGTGGTGAGTAGTCATTTCAAATTGAAATTGATATATGAAACGGCAATTTTTAGAGGTTTTTTGTAGCTGTGCAAAATACGCACCCCTGATTTTGCTTATTATTTTTTAGAAAAATGTGTATTATACATGCGGAATTACGGTACATGTTTGTACAGAAGATGCCACCATTGGAGATTAGTGTTTCGCAGTTTCCTTTCGTTGTATCGCTTACGTGTGAATATATTTTTTTACTAAATTCACACAATGAAAGGCCCAAAGGCCACTTAAGTTAGTGGGTTTGCGAATGATGTTGTCTGGACGTATGAAGAAGAGGTAAGAAGTACAAGAAAATCCATGTATTATTTTAAGTGAATTCGAGTGTTATAGAATAGTTTCAAAATGTCGATTTCGAAAGTAATTGTACATATCATTGATTTCTCATTATCTCCGTTTTCGCTGTTATGGCTCTTCGTTTATTCCTAGTAAACAACTATATTATTGAATTTTATACAGAAAGCCATGTTGAAAGTTATATTCAAAAATGAAATGATTTTATACGAATGTCTTTATGAATAATACAAGAAATTATCTAGATTTTAAAAGCTACGGCAACTTACTGTGATTCTTGAGATATTCAATATTGAACGGAAAACATTGCGCTTCTCAGTTCCGTTCGAAAAAATGCCCATAATTGTGGACATCACGCTAAGCTCCAATTGTGATAAATTATTACATTATTTGCAGGCATTGGAGTTCTTATATCGTAAGAAAGAGCAAAGTCGCATTCCATATATATATATATATATATACACATATATATATATATATATATATGTATGTATGTATGTATGTATGTCACTAGCTTATTTCTCATTTGGTTATTTTGTATTAAATAAAGGGCTTATTTGGGATATACTGCACATGCGCAAAGTAAATATTGATACGAACCTCTAAGAACCTGTGTTCCGTGCGAAACGAAATTAGATATGCATTCACGTTGTCTCTATTGTGCAAAGAATAGTTCCAATTGTCAGAATGGACATTTTGCAAGATTATAGATTGTCTCTTTTTATCTTTCTAAATTTCTCTGTTTATTTCTCTCTGTAGAATGCTTTATTTGTTTCTTTGTTTTACTGAGTTGTATAATTTGGGTTATTCTCTCTCTCTCTCGCTTTCTCTATCTTTCACTTTCTCTTTTTTATCTTTCTCTCTCTCTTTCTGTACCTTCATTAATTTGTACATAATTGTCATCAGTGAAATCAGGCATTTTATTCTCTCTTGTCGTAAATCACATCCAGCGTTCAAATCTGTAATATTATTGATCGTGGCTTGACATATAGACTCCAGTCAAATTTCAATTGCCGTAATATAGCTTCCCGATGCCTGTTCTTTTCTTGTCGTCTCTCTTTAATAGTGTTTATTTTTCTAATATTCTCTAACACTCTGTAACCCCTTGCGTCTTAGTGACATTATTATCTTACTTTGGTTGAAATGATTTTTAAGAAATCTGTCTCTTTCCTGCCCTTCTCCCTTTCTCACACCCTCTCTTATAGACTCTTTATTTTTTTTCCCCGAACAATGTTATTTTTTTATTTATTTACTGTGTTCTCTTTCTTTACTTTCCCACTTCTTATATCCTTCGATTGCATTAAAACATCCTGTTTTGTGAATATCAATAATTTTCATTCACTTTCGTAAATATTCATTATTTTTTACCCTTTTTGATTTCTTTCTATTTTTCTTTTTATTCTTTTCTTTTCTGTTCTCTCGTCTCCACAAAATTTCACCCTCTATGCCATAAACTATTTTTCTATCTATCACCTTTAATTTTTTGCCTTTTTATATTTTAATTTCATAAATGTTTTCTTATTATGTTGCCTGGTGTTTTTTTTAATATTTACGCTTTCTGACTATTCCTCTCTCGTTTTCTCCCCTATTTAAGCTCTCTCACTTAATCTTTTTCTAACAAACACTCTCTCTCTCTTTCTCTCTCTCTCTATCTATCTATCTAACTCTCTTTCTCTCTCTGTTTTCTCTGATTCTTCTTACTCTAGTTTTATTTTTTATTTTTTTTATTTACATTTTTCTTTCTACATTTTCCCCCACTTTTTGGTTTCTTCACTTTCTCTCTATTGCTCTTAAGTTGTTTTTTCTTTCTCTCTATTTCTTTTAGATTTTTTTTCATTTTCCGTCTATTGCTTTTCATCTATTTTTCTTTCAATCTATTTCTTTTAGATTATTTCTGTTTCTTCTTATATATGTATTGTGAGACCGGAACTACCTACACAATAGACTCTTCCAGGTCTATATTAAGTATGCGACACAACACTCTAGACACAGAAAGAGCCGCGTACGACTACCAGTATTGGACACTAACATATAGTAAGCTCCGCTTACACTATCTCTGGAACCTTTTGTTTATATATCTTTCTTACTTCTAATCCGTGTTCCGTGTTTTCCTTCTGTGGTCACGACTTTGGCCTCACATCAGTGGCGACGAGGATTCGAGTAACGCACTCACGGCGAAACCTAAATACCTTACCAGTCCCACATCTGTATCGACGAAGAATTCGAGAAACGCATTCACGTCGAAAACCGCAATACTTTGCCAGTCCCCCATCAGTGGCGACAGAAAGATTCGAGAATTTCGTTCTCACCATATCAATAGCGACAAAATACTTGAAAAATACACAGAAACTCCACGCGTTCCCACAGCAGTGTTGAACGAGAAATTAAGCTGGTATTACTACATTAGCGATTTAAACGCAACACCCAGCGTCTACATATAAAAAATATATATATTCCGATACCAAACAGCATTGACGAACTAGCGATTAGACATCTACGGAATATTAAAATCTGTCCAAATAACATTACGAGAACGATTTCTTACACACTCACACACAGAGAAAAAAAACAGTTTGTCGTAAAACAAACTGACAATACAAGAGCGGAAGTACTACCATTGTAATCAAGTTTTCGAAAAAACTATCTAATTTTTTTTTTATGTAGCTGAGTTGAACTCGTGCATAAAGTTATTCTTCCCTCAAATTCACTGAGGTGAATTTTCTTTTTTTGTACCTCTATAAAAAAAAAATACATAAGTGTGGTGAAAACGTATACAATTACGTTAAAATTAACGGAACCACGGAATCTCAAAAAACAGCTAAACACATAATCAGTTTAGTTTAACTAATTATGGCACCTTGCATTTATTGGAAATATTCATAGAAATATGAGTTAATTTTTTCTTATTCAGTTTATTAAACAGGTTGTTAATTTTTTTTTAAAAACGGAAAATAACTGAGTTGAAAATAATTCACTAAGAATGTACTAGACGATCCTAAGGAAAGAAGAAGGAAAGAAAAGAAAAAAAAAAGAAAGAAAATGTATGACGCATGACCCAGTTGATGGTAGAGATAGGTCTGCGTGTGGTCGACTTTATTTTTTTTTTTAAAACAAAGGAAGAATAGAATTGGAAATAATAAAAGAAAAGAAAGGGAAAAAGACATGATATCGACCAGATGTCGGTCAGAGGCCTCTGACCGACTCTTGCGTGGAAAACCCCTTATCAATTTGGAGTGAAGAGAAATTTTTATTTTTTTTCTTTTGAACAATAGAAACGAAATTTGTGATCTGAGAGAAAGTGTCTTTGGGTTGGGGAAGTGACTGGTGAAAACGATATACGGAATTGACCTGTTAAGAATTGGACACCCACGTTAAGAAAGTAGAGATATTTCGACCTAGATAATTAAGATTTTCGACTATCAGGTAAAACAAAGAAGTAAAAAAGAAGAGCAATTGTTTTTGGACCACAGAGGGCGCCAAGAAGGCGGAAAAGAACCTTTTCTAAAGTCAAGACTAATTAGCAGCGGGCTGTTTGACAAAGTCCAGGTGAAAGAAAGCTAAAGATTGTCATTTTGCGTACGTGCAAAAAGGTGCGAAATCGGATTTTGTTTTTTTAAAACCAGCACGAGGTAACCACCCCGCCAACAAAAGGGAGGGTGTTCGGTCAATAACAATTGGTCGAATACAATCACGTGACCGCGGAAGAAGAAGGAAAGAAAACCTCGATCAATAACTGTTGGACGAGGCGGTCACGTGGCTGCGGAAAAGAAGAGAAAGAAAGGTTCGATCAGGGAACGATTGGTTGAGAGCGATCACCTGACATGAGAGAGACTAAGAGAAATAGATATGCGCCGCCCCCCCAAAGAGCACTGTGAGAAAGTAGGGGTGAAAACAATAACGATAATGGAAAGTCAAAATTAATACGGCTTTTGAAATTATCGAAAACCCCCTGACGCCGACCGACCCACCCCGGTTTGTTGCGGCGTCAATATAAGCAGGACCCCAGTCGGCAGAAATCAGTTGGAGCTGCGCCTCGGATGAAGAAGGAGTTTGAGCGCGGGCTGCGGGCCCTGGCTCATTCGCCCCTGCGGGCAAGAAAGGCCGGTCCGTTTGGCCTAAGTGGAGAAGTTGCAGTCGCGCACTGACAGCGGAGATGAGTGAACAATAATTCAGAAGCCGAAGAGAAGAAGTTTGAGTTGGAGATGCAGCCGGAGTTGGGCTGAGTTGCAGCAGGACCGCGGGCAGGGGAAGATCCTGAACGCGGACATAAGACCCGATTCACTCGCCCCCTTTGCGGGCAAAAGAACCCTCAGACAGAAGGACTTCCAGCCCAAGTCGAAGACAGAAGAACTTCCAGCCCAAGTAGATGAAGAAGAAGATTGCCTGAAAACCTGAGAAGAGTTGGAGCTGAAGTTGGAGCTGAAGTTGAGTTGAAGTTGGAGTTAGGTTGGGCGTGAGTTGCAGTTCACCCTCGGACGACAGAAGAATCCTCGAAACAAGAAATCCTTCCAGCCCAAGTTGAAGACAAGAAATCTTCCACCGAATTGAAGCAAGAAATCTTCCACTGAATCGAAGCAAGAAATCTTCCACTGAATCGAAGCAAGAAATCTTCCACTGGGTTGAAACAAGAAATCTACCAGTCTAAACAGAAGAAGAAGAAGAAATACAACTCAAGTCGGAGAGAAGAATCAACTGCGAATGATCGATAGAAATTAGCCCCAGTGTCGAACTGAACCACACTCCGACATACATACATAATTCTAGAAAGTAGGTAATTCGACATTTTCCTATTGTGTGATAGAAGCTTGGTGCCATAGTCCACAGAGCGGGTCGGGAATTGAGAACAATTTTGTTTTTATGTAACGGACTTTAAGATATAAAAGGTTGTTACCCTTTTTATCAGCAATTTTGTTTGGTGTCGTGAGTTTTTATTTTATTTGTGTTTTGCCACCCCCGTCGGACTCAACTTGTATCGGCCCCGATCCCTGCTGGTCCCGTCTGTCTAAGATCTAAACACAGCGTGGGTAGACAGACCGGAGATCGGTATAGTTGCTTTAGTGACCAGGTATTGGAAGCGAGTCGGGAAAGGCGAGGCTGGTGATCATCTGACCAAAGGGTTGGAGCGGCACGCTTGGACCCAGGAGGAACGACCAGGAGGAGCGACGTCACCGTTGGCGCCGTAACCAAAGGATCCGACACTGGGCCAGGTGTGTAACCGTCACAAATTGTCTGTCCATATTTTTTTTTGTTAAAGAAAAAAAAAACCTATCAAGATTTTTTGTGTACCTCCCCTTGGTACACGGGTTTCAAAGCAACAAAAAATTGCTGTCATTTTGTCTAAATATGGAATATTTTCGAAAAGTAATTGCCCAAATGCTAAAAGCAAATTTGGATCAACAAAAATCAGAAGAAAGGCAACAACAACTATTTTTGGAATTACATAAACAACAAATGGAATTCCAACAAATTACGCTTCAGAATGCTGAACTACAGCAGAAACAACTTAAAGAATTACTCGTAAATGCATTAATAGGCTTAAACTCTGAAAAAGATACAATATTCTCCCAGAGTACAATCTACAATTCAATGGAAACCTTTGAATACGTACCAGAGAACGACAAAACGTTCGAAGATTTTTACAGGCGCTACGAAGATATTTTCAACGTAGACTGTGAACAATGGCCCAGTAAAAAAAAAAAAGGTACGTCTACTATTGAGAAAACTGAGAACTACAGAACATAGTAGGTTCGTAGATTTCATACTACCCAAGAAAACCACTGACTTGGATTTTTCAGAGACTATTTAGCTCCTATCGGAACTATTCGGGCCTAACATAACCTTGTTCCACAAACGTTGGAAATGCCTGAGCACAGTCAAAGACAACCAGCAAGATTTTCTAACGTTTGCAGCATCGGTAAACAAGCTCTGTAAGGATTTTAAACTAGCCGAACTGACTGCCGATTATTTCAAGTGCTTAATTTCCTCACAAGGTCTAGTATCAGCAGAAGACGCCGAAGTCAGACGACGGGTACTGACCAAACTTGAGAACGAACAAGGATTGTCTCTCCAAAAACTGGCAGAGGACTGTCAAAGAGTAATATCTGTAAAGTGTGACTCAAACACTATCGATGAATCAGGTGTGGCTCAGATTAATAAAATCAGAAGTAAGTCTACCTCCTATTCCCCTCAAAAAGACAAAAGGCAAATCCTTATATTCCGCAGTAACTAAAACCCAAATAGGTTAAAGAAACCGCCCGAGCCATGTTACCATTTTGGTAAATGGCATTGGATGAAATTCTGTCCAGTTAAGAATAAATAAATATTGCAAAAATTGCAATAAAAGTGAGCATACTTTAACTTCGTGCTGGTACGCCAACAGAACGAGAAAACCACAAAATAAAATTAGGCAAGCTGAATCTGACAATATTGTCGATAGGAATTTAAGAAAATATGTAACTGTGGATATTTTCAATAAGTCCATTAAATTCCAGCTTGACTTGTGTTCCGATCTTTCAACCATTAACTGGCGTACTTGGCGAAAATTGAACAAGCCGACCTTATTAAAAACGGATAAAACAGCAAAATCCGTAACTGGCGAAAAGATTAACATTTTAGGTGAGGTAATACTTACAGTACACTAAATGGAGTTACAAAAAACCTCAAAGCCTACGTATTGAAAACTTCAGATAACTTATTTGGAACAGATTGGATAGAAAAATTCAATCTTTGGGATTGCCCAATGAGTACATTTTCTTGCAAGATACAAAGTACAACGTCCAGTTTGGTAAATCTCAAAAAGGAACTCAAACAACAATTTCCCCAGGTTTTTTTGGCGGCCTTTGGGAAATGTACTAAAATGAAAGCTAAGTTCAAGGTGAAGGACGGTGCAAACCGGTATTCAAAAAGAAACGGAATGTTCCTTTCGCTGCTCTAGAGCAAATCAACAAAGAGTTAGATAGACTCGAACAAGCAGGTATTCTGTCAAAAACAGATTTCAGCGAGAGTGAGCAGCACCTACGGTCTACGTAAAAAGAAGTCCAATCAAATACGAGTATGCGCAGATTTTTCCACAGGGTTAAACGATGCCTTGCAAGATCACTACTATCCTCTCCTAAGCCCTGAAGAAATTTTCAATAAACTCAATGGTGGAAATTTTTTTCTAAAATTGACCTCTCGGACGCATACCTTCAGATAGAGGTGGATGAAGAAAGTTCCAAATTGCTCTGCATAAACACCCATAGAGGGTTGTACAAATACAACAGACTGGCTTTTGGAGTAAAGTTTGCCCCTGCAATTTTCCAGCAGGTCATGGACGCCATGCTGGGCGACCTTGACTACGCAACAGCCTATTTGGATGATATACTGGTTACTAGTAAAACTACGGCAGAGCAACGGAACCATATAATAAACGTATTCGAAAAGATACAAGAATACGGTTTTAAGGTTAAGGAGGCAAAGTGTGACTTTTTCTTACCAGAGATTAAATACCTAGGGCACATCATAAATAAAGACGGTCGTCGGCCGGATCCAGAAAGAGCCAATGCGATCAGAAACACGCCGGCCCCAGATAACGTTCAAGCGTCACAAAGCTTCCTCGGCCTAGCTAACTTTTACCAAGGGTCCATTAAGAACATGCAAAATTTGAGAGGGCCTCTCAACCAACTTTAAAAAAAGAACAAACCATGGTCATGGACCCCGGAATGCCAAGACGCATTCGAGAAGATCAAGAAAACTCTTACTTCAGACCTCTCCCTCACCCATTACGACCCTAGTCTCGACATCATAGACGCAAGTGATGCAAGCTCGTACGGCATTGGTGCTTGCATTCTGCATAAACTGCCAGATGGTTCGCGAAAATCTGTGGCACACGCATCAAGATCTCTACTTCCAGCTGAGAAACAATATTCCCAAATAGAGAAAGAGGCGCTAGGGTTAATATTCGCTGTGACAAAGTTTCACAGATATCTACATGGTAGACGGTTCATACTGCAGACGGACCATAAATCTCTAATTACAATTTTGGGTTCTAAAAAAATAGCCAGTCCATACTGCAAATAGACTATTTCTTTGGGGAACAATTCTCTTAAACTATAATTTCAAGATAGAGTTCCTAACATCCAAAAATATTTGCCAGGCAGACAGTTTATCGCGACTCATTCCAAAAAATACAGAATTCTTTGAAGACTCCATCATTGCCACTCTAAGGACAAACTCTGAAATCAAAAACATGATCGCGAGTACCATAAGAGAGCTCCCAGTTACTTTGGCTGACATTAAAAGGGAGTCTCGAGAGGATGAATTCATTCAATCCATAAAAGACAAAATTCGCAACAAAGACCCCAAGGTGCCTGAAGTTTTCTCCCTCTGCGATGATGTCCTACTATATAATGACCGCGTAGTCATTCCAGACAGCCTACAAAGAAAAATCTTCAGTGATTTTCACATGGGACATCCGGGGAAGAACCGTACGAAAAGCCTCATGCGCTGCTATGTTTATTGGCCAAACATGGACAAGGACATAGCAGACATGATAGAATCATGCAAAGGATGCGCGCTTGCAACAAAAGCTCCAATCACGACGTGCAAACCATGACCAAAAACAGACCATCCATGGCAAAGAATTCATATCGATTTTGCAGGGCCTATAGACAACATGTACTACCTCATTGTTTTGGATAGCCACTCAAAATGGACTGAGGTCCTACAATGCAAAAGACCAACCACAAACTGCACGATCGGATTTCTACACGAGCTATTCGCGCGTTTTGGATGGGTAGATTGTGTAGTTACAGATAATGGCACTCAATTCACATCAAGTGAATTTAGAGACTTCTGCAAGTCATATCAGGTGGACCACATTACAACGCCTCAGTACCACCCTAGGTCGAATGGCCAGGCCGAAAGGTTCGTGGACACTTTAAAAAGGACTTTTAAAAAAGGCACTAGGCACACCGACAGATAGAGCATTGCAACAGTTTCTGCAGGTGTATCGGATAACCCCTTATCCGAACACACCTATGGGAAGCTTGCCTGCAGAAACAATGTTCGCAAGGAAAATCAAGTCTGTCTTCGACAAACTTATTCCACGGAAAGCAAAGTTAAAAAAAAACCGTATCGCCTCATAAGAAATATTTCAATCCTGGCGATAGTCTTTTTTCAAGGCTTACAAAAACAATATAATATTCTGGGTAGTAGGCACCATAAAACAAAGAATTGGAGAACTGGTCTATATTGTCCAAGGACCAAAAAACACTCACAAACGCCATTGGAACCAGCTCAGAAAATGCCGTTTGAAGGAATCTGAGGAATCACTACAAAATAACTGTGAAGAGCCGATCGACGTAATTTTCGATCACTTCAATCTCGACACGCTCCAAGTCTCTCCTGAAGTGCGACGCTCAGAAAGGAAAAGGAAATTTACTCAACCGCTCGACGTAAATCCCAAGAGGAAAAAGTATTAACAGTTTTATTTATTCTCTCCTTTTCAAAAAGAAAACTCTTGGAAGTGGGGGGGTATTGTGAGACCGGAACTACCTACACAATAGACTCTTCCAGGTCTATATTAAGTATGCGACACAACACTCTAGACACAGAGAGTCAGAGACACAGAGAGAGTCTAGTACGACTACCAGTATTGGACACTAATATATAGTAAGCTCCGCTTACACTATCTCTGTAACCTCTTGTTAATATATCTTTCTTACATCTAATCCGTGTTCCGTGTTTTCCTTCTGTGGTCCCGATTTTGCACCCACATCAGTATGTTAGGTTATTGCTGTTTCTTTATATCTTTTCGGTTATTTCTGTTAGGTCATTTCTATTTTTCTCTATTTCATTTAGGTTATTTCTGTTTCTCAATTTCTTTTAGCTTCTTTACATTTCTCTCTCTTTCCTTTCATTTTTCTTTTACTCTTCTTCCTATAATTTTATTTTATTTCTCTCTCCTTTCTCATTTGCATTTTCTTTTCTTCTTCTTTCCCTTTCTTCATGTCTATCT
>CAHIKZ030005329.1:1272500-1327500 GCA_903632075.3 Acanthosepion pharaonis | reverse complement strand
ACATGCAGCAAGCTAAACCTAACATGATTGGTCTTACATGCTCTAGAGCATTAGGAAGATCCTTATAAAATAAACCATATAAAAGAAGGTTATTTATTCATCATCAGATTGTTCCTATCTATCTATCTATCTATCTATCTATCTATCTGAATATCAGGTCCGGGTTCGAATAGTTGTTTTGCTATAAAGGTAACTTCTTCATCTTATGGACTAGAGATTTGACTCCAGAGTGCGCCACATTTAGAAAGTGACTGAAAAGCATATCATGTATCGACCCAAGCCTTGTGAGTGAAATTATACTTTTTTTGCCTCGTATTGAATATAAATAAAAGAAAAGAAAAGAAAATTAATGGATTTTTTTTAATCGGATGTATCTTTTATTATTTCACGCGTTATTTTGAGTTGATAACCGTATTTGAGTAGAACGTCAAATTTTAAAAATAATAATAATAAATGTGCATTCCGACACAATTCAAACCTGAGTCCACCCCCCCTTCATAAGAAGAACTTCCGCCTAATCCGTCGTGCTTTATATCAGAGGCTAAGGAGAATCTCAGAGACAGTCGCGGTTCTATTTGCCTTAAACAACGTCTTGCTCAGACATGTCTTCCGAGAGGACAAAACGATGGATATTTGTAAGTATTAAAAGATATGAAATTGTGGAGAGCCATGAACGCCTACATCCAATTGCGACATAGCACATAAAAGACAATTATTATATTTTTATTTTACATATTGATATGGGCTCCTGAATATTTTATAACAATTGTCTGTCTTGCTTTCATTGCTATTTTAAGACCTTTTAAACTGCTTCGAACTTCACACGCATTTCAACAATCTGCATTTTTTCAGTATATTTCTGAGATGAGGTATTATGTACACTACTTACACACATGGCATAGTGGATAAAGGTGTTGGTTAGATCCAGTGACAGGACCCAGAGATTGTGAGTTCAATACCCGGTTAAGGCAGTGGAGAACTTAGAGGGGAATTAACAGAAGATAACTGACGACTGACATTCATTAAACATGGCACGTGGAACTAGAACAGTCTCCCCCAGTGAGTTCGACATTCCAACCACCTGAAGAAGGCCGGATCGTAAAACGGCCGAAACGTTATAATAAATATGGTGACAATAGATGAGGACAATAGTCCGAATAATGTAAATAGTCTGCATTTCTTCATTGAGGTCTCGTTTGTTTGAATATACTTTTTCATTCTCATATACAACTGTTTTCATGATGAAACAAAATGTTTCTATTGGATGAAAGCTTGAATTAAAAATAACATTAACTTTGTTATTATCATATCAGTCTGACTCTCCTCCTCTCTCTTTCTCTCTATTTTATATATATATATATATATATATATATATATATATATATATATATATATATATATATAAATATAAAGAAAATGAAAAAAAAGTTTACCAATTACACGTTTCACATTAAATGATTAGATTGATAAGCGTTTTCTATTTGTTCTTCATCTTCTCACTTTTTTTTCTATCTATCTATCTTTCGCTCAATATATATATATATATATATATATATATATATATATATATATATATCCTGTTTCATTATGCAAGTCAATATTTAGACATCATTGTCATTAATACCCTGACTGAATGTCGTCGTAGCGTTTCTGCGTAGCTGGCCACTTGACCAGTCCTCTTCACATCTCTGAGTTGAAAACCTGATAGTTTCTTTTTTTTTGTTGTTGCTTACTTGTCATGTAGACCTGGCAGAGCTCATCCATCCATATGTTCAACAAATGTTCCCCAGTTTATATGCTGGCCTTGGTCACGACCACATGGCCATTGATTCCAGAGGGCCTTGTCAATGACTTTAGTTTCGACAGCCCTCTGGATATCGATGCTATTAATCTGGCTGTATCTAGCATCTCTCCTCATAAAAAACAAAAAAACTGGTGGGGGGGGAGTGATTTAATCGTGGCTAACCGGAACAGATGGCAAGTAGAACTGGGCTATACATGTTAGCAGTAGCACTCGAAGATCAAGGAGGGGACAACTCAACAACGCAAAGAAATTTCTTTTTTTATAAACTAAAATGAAATATAAAAAATGATTCAATAAATCAAACTTGTTTTTAATTATTTTCTAATAAATTAGATCGGAATTCTTAAATATTTTTTATAAAAAATTTACTGTATTAAAAACAAATTCAATACCATTTACTTTATTAAATTTAATTAAAAACAAGAAGCTGGTTCATTTTTTTTCATAATGCCTTTTCAATTGTCGTTGGAAGAGAAAATTCACTAATTAAGGTTTTAATTCTAAATTAATTACTTTTATTCGGTTATAAAAAAGCGAATTCTGAATTTTCTGGTTCTGAGTTGCCATGGCCCTGAGTTGTGCAGGCGATCAGTTGTCGGTATTGAGTCGGCGGTGTTGAGTTATCCTTCGCCCCTCATAAATTGACCCGATTCGCGATAATAGATACTTCAATTTATATACAAAATATAACATGGGAACTAAATCTGATATTATGTTTTATTTTTCATATAAAAATTAGCATTAATTCGTTTGCTGGTACTAGATTTTATTATGTAAACATTATTATTTGGTTTTCATAACATAATAAAAGAATAGCATAGATAGATATACATACATACATAATGACGAGAATTGGATAGATAGATAGATAGATAGATAGATAGATAGATAGATAGATAGATAGATAGATAGATAGATAGATAGATAGATAAAAAAAAAATATTACCAGCCGCAAAAATCTTGTCGGCATTAAATAATCCATTGAGGTTGGTATGACGTAAAACACACTCAGCCAATATATACTGAGATAGATAGATAGATAGATAGATAGATAGATAGATAGATAGATAGATAGATAGATAGATAGATAATGACGAGGATGGGATAGATAGATAGATAGATAGATAGATAGATAGATAGATAGATAGATAGATAGATAGATAATGACGAGGATGGCATAGGATAGATAGATAGATAGATAGATAGATAGATAGATAGATAGATAGATAGATAGATAGATAGATAGATAGATAATGACGAGGATGGGATAGATAGATAGATAGATAGATAGATAGATAGATAGATAGATAGATAGATAATAGATAGGAATGACGAGGATGGCATAGATAGATAGATAGATAGATAGATAGATAGATAGATAGATAGATAGATAGATAGATAGATAATGACGAGGATGGCATAGATAGATAGATAGATAGATAGATAGATAGATAGATAGATAGATAGATAGATAGATAGAAATAGAGAGAGAAAAATAGAGAGATATGAATGGAAAACGTCAGCGCAAGGACTCTCTGCTAAATTAATTTACTGAAAAACCAGCATTTTCGATAGTACCTCTCAGCTAGCGCGTCTAAATTATCGTATGGTCGATTTAAACGGTTGTTTTTGTTTTTATCCGGTTCTGTCTTGAAATACATTGTGATTTTCTCAACGAAACGTAGATGTGGTACAAGGCCGTATTATACGGCACTAGCTTTTTCGTCATAAATTATTTAGCGAGACAAGTTTACTAAACGTTACCCCAAATCGAAGTATCCCAAGTATTGATATATGAATGTTAAATCAATCGCAGATTTTGTGCTTAAAAGTTTGCATAATGAATCAAATTGTCCTTTTTTTTTTTAAATTTAACTGCTCATTTTTCTGTATGAAGGAAGTTGCAAGTCCAGAAAAAAATTAAAATATAAAAAAATAATAATGGAGATAAACGATAATGTCATGACGTGGTTTCTTGTTAATATTTGGGAAGTGATGTTTAACTCTGCTGCGGTTTAATTTTTAAAAGATATTGCCACTCATGGTGTTTTTTAAAGGCATAATATTTTCCCTAAACCGTTGATAAAGTTTGATTATTTTTCTAAATTAAATGTTTAAGTAAAATAAAGAACGAACAATTGTCGGTGTCGTCCAAAAATAATCCTACTTCGTAAACAAGTATCATAATCAAGAGACTGTCAGATATCAATCAGGAAGCATTTCTTTTTTGATTATGTTGGTTTTTCAAAGGTTGAAAAATGTGTCAAATATTGGAGAAAGTTTGAATAAATAGGGAATATAAAAACATAATATTCACTTGTGCAAAAATGGGCCTGACAGATTTCATTCATTTGTCATCAATAAAATGTAAATGAAAGCGACAGTGAACTTATAAATGTGCTTGAAATAAGGGATGTTCCAATAACTTGGACCGATTTTAAATGTTAATTAAGTCTAAGCGTCTAATGACATTTTTTTTTCTTTCAGATTTAACAACTTAAGTCTTTGGCAATTTCAACCACGCAAAGATTAACAAATCTTCTCCTTGTCTCTCAATAATTCCATCTCTATATAAACATATGTATATACACGGCGAACCATAAACCCTTAGTGTCGGAGTGGTAACATATATAGTGCAGCCATAGCAGCAGTGACGCATCTTGGACAATATAGCCAGGTAGAGAACATCTCCTGCAGGCTTATTTGAATTCCGAGTTTTCCTTCTCCTAGATCAACACAGGCTATAGGACACAGTCATCCCTATTATTTATCCATAGTTGGTTGATAAAAGCCATGGATACATACTTTTAGCAAAGTTATTTGCTCATAAATGAATGTAATGTATACAACTGTAATTAGAACTCCATATGGACGTAAACACATATATTTTTGTACAAGCTACACACACACACATGTACACACACCTGTGTACGTATGTATATAGTGTGAACTTCGGAATCAACACAGCATGGTGATTGTCAATTCCAATATCAATTTTCACATCCTCAATCAGTTATAATACAATTAATTACAATTTTTCTGTCACCGATATTGAGAATTCCCCCCTGAAAAATATACCCACATGTAAACGATATATATATATGTATATATATATATATATGTGTGTGTGTGTTTGTAAATTGTCGCCATTTTATATTTTAATTTCGCGCATGCGCCTTTTTTATTTTGATTTAGTCGACTGCACAATATAGTAAGGTTAATTGTGCACCGTCTCTGAGAAAAAGAGCACCATCACGCAATTCACTCCGCCAGAAATTTAGAAACGGCATGTTGTACTGCTTAGCATTCGCGCCGAAAACTCCAATACAAACATTTCTGACTGTTTGGGTTTCAATCTGAGAACACTGGAGCAGATTCGGAAAGAGTTGGATAAGGCTAAAGGTGATTACGAAGGTTTTTGAAGTGATCATTAGCGATGGCGACGTTCTGCTTCCATTTATCTTCTTTAGCGTCAAGAGGGTGCCTGCAGGAAGACCTCAGGTCTGGCAACAGGACTCAGAAAAACTCGGTTATGATTGTCAAACAATTTCTGCAACCACATCAACCCTTACATCTTGTCACCTAAATGCTCAGATTGCGAAACCCTTGATTATTTTGTGTAGGGCGCAGTTGAGCGAGAGACTAACAAAATTCATTGTAACACCAAAGATGAATTGAAGGCAAGGATTATGGAGACCGTGCAGAAGAGTTGCATAATATTCCGGTGACTTACAGAGGCCGTAGTTGAAGCCAATGGTGATTTTATTGAATACATTTTGAATATGCTCTTTAGTCTTTCTTTTCGTGCAGTTTTAGTAAATATGTCTATTAAAACGTGATGTCAGTGTTATTTTCATTAAAGCGTAATTTACACGACAATTTATCTATCGCACCCTCTATGCACACACACACACACACACACACATATATATATATATATATATATATATATACACACAGATATATATATATATATATATATATATATATATATATATATATATATATATATATATATATATATATATATAAAAATCACCTCCTCTCTGCCAGGAGCTGAGAGCCCAGGGAAAAATCTCCGACTGATGCCAAATCGATTGGGTTTTAATCCTGGCCTGAGGCAATGGGATGTCTAGCCACACTGATGACCTGTCATACAGCGAAACAGTGTGTCTGTGGAAGACACACACACACACACACACACACACACACACACACACATATATATATATATATATATATATATATATATATATATATATTAAAATAGATATATATAACTACGTTTGTGGTGCGATTTAAGTTTTATCGGTTACCGAACTCTTCACGCTCTTGAATTAAAAAAAAATAATCACCACATCGGGCACTGTTATGGTTACACCTTAAGGTAAATTTGGTAAATATTTATTTGCTTACCTGTATATACACGCTAACACGCTTATACAGTTGCTAATATCTAGGGATTTGATTTACCTCTCTCTCTCTCTCTCTCTCTCTCTCTCTATCTCTCTCTCTCTCTTCTCTCTCGCTCTCATATAATATATATATATATATATATATATATATATATATATAGTTAGATAGTTAGATATGATATGGACATAGAATAACCACTACATTTTAAATTACTTTCACGCTCCAAGCGATCTACAACTCATTTGCATTACCTAATGCTGAATCTCTGCACGCATCTCCTATAAACTTACTAAATCTTAAGCAATAAATATATGCGCGCGCATGCGTGCGTGTGTGTGTGTGTGAGAGAGTGTGTATGTGTGACAGAGTGTGTGTGTGGTAAAAACGTTAGAAATAAGCGATGTAAATCGCCTTGCAGAATTACATTGTTGTGCATATAATTTATTTATAAGTCATCGGTTTATATCGTTAGAATATATTTATAAGTCAATAGTTGTTCCCTGAGAAAATAATACAGAATGTAAACGATACAAAAAGAAAAGACCAGATTTCTCACCGACTATATTTTCGGAACATGTTATTGTTTGTTTCTATTCCGATATCTCTGAAGAATGCTGGTTGAAAATAAACTACATATGCTTTGCCTCGACATAAATCTTTTATTTACTTCTATTTCTGCTATTATTTCAATGCGATTATTTAATGTTTGCAACAAATTTTGTCTAAGGTGACCGGCACCTTTTCCATATATGTTTACTTTAAAATGGAGGATTAAATATTGCAGCGGTACTGACCATGGGGAGGACTACTTCTCCGTTGATTTGAAATTACTGGATCGTTTCCAGGCAGACACATACACACACATTGTATGGATATGAGTTTGTAAACCTGAATTTCACGTTTTTACGATCATCAGATGCTTTTCTGATGAGCGTAATAGCGTGGTCACAAACTCATATCCATACAACTGATATGTTAGCTCTATCACTGATATTGAGCACTTTCCAATAACTATATATATATATATATATATAGGTAGCATATCTTCATTCAAACTACAAACTGAATAATATCGACACATTTACTACTTATTTTATATATTGATCCTTTCCTGTTCACCAATCCGTTTGTTCATGTTAAGTTGAAATTGAAGACGACGTATTTTTTTTGTTTTGTTTTTGTTGTTTTTTCGATCTTTTTCAAGATCATCTTCAGGAGTAAATTACAATATAAAACTTATTGCAACTGCGATAAAATCTGCATTCCGTTGTGAACATCACCTTATTAATGAAATGCTTGTTTTGAAAAAAAATGCCATAGCTACAACAGAAAAATTTAAAATCTTAAGATATTTTATAGAGCGCGTTCGTGCAGGATTTTAAATAAATCACCATCACAACGGAATGCAGATTCTGTCTATAAGCTGTGCCCCTGCTAATACGAAGACACATGTGGTTCATGCATGATGGAGCTCCAGCACATTTTTGTCAAATTGTTCGTGACGCAATGACTGATATCTACCATGTAAGAAGGATATGTGGGGGAGGAATTGTCCATGGCCTGCACGTTCCCAACCTAAATTTGGACTTTTATCTTTGGATTTCTTTTTTTTTTAAAAAAAAAAGAAAACAGTTGAATTATGCATCAAATTTTTATAATGCAGAGACGCTTCATCAACGTGTCATGGGGAGTTTGAAAGAATTCGACACCGTATGGGATTATTTGAAAGTGTCCACCAGTCAATGATCCGACGGGTGCATTCATGAGTAGAATAAAGTGTAGGACATTTTAAACATTTGTTATGAGTTCCTGTACAATGATGGCCTTTTGGACATATATTTATATGGAGTTTTGGTGTCAGGAACTCGCGCCCAAAACTTGTAAAAGAATTTTAATACACAAAAGGTAAAAAGCAGGGCACCGAATCATAATTGGCAGCAGTATTCTAAGAGTGGACGAAAGGTAGACGTATAGATATGTATGATAAATGGACAGAAAGAAACTGTCTTTATGTCCGACGTGCGTTAACCGACTCGGCCATGAAGTAGCTTTGCCATCAAACAAGCTAAGAACATTGCCTTTAAGCGAAATCCTTCCATCACAGATTCCTCTAAATTGTCATACCTTCTTACTTTCTAAACATCAACAAAGTAATTTCCTAAGAAAGTGGATATTTTTATTTATTAATCCGATATATTTTATTTGTAAAACCGACAGATTTTTACCTATCAATACCAAATATTTTATCGTTTAGATTTATATATATATATATATATATATATATATATATATATATATATATGTGTGTGTGTGTGTGTGTGTGTGTGTGTGTGTGTGTGTGTGTGTGTTTACATATATATATATATATATAGAGAGAGATAGATAGATAGATATTGATAATATTAGTGGTCAATATATATATATATATATATATATATATATATATATATATATATATATATATAAATTCCCAAGAGGATAGAATCCAGGTTAAACCCAATGTACAGGACAGGGTAAGAATATAATATGAAAGGATCAAACACTAATATTCCATGGTTATAATTTATTACATTGGAATCGTAATCACGAACCAATTCATGAGACCTACAAATTAATATATATATATATATATATATATATATATGTGTGTGTGTGTGTGTGTGTCGTGTGTGCGCGCGTGTGTTTGTGTGTGCGTGTGTAAAGGAAGAGTGAGATACGGTAAGGCTCCTGATATGAAAAAATATGTGAACAAATATATGAAGTCTGGTTGAATGTTTAATTTTTCTTACACTTTTGCCAATGTTTGCACAATATCGTCAGATTACCCGAAAGAAATGAAGGATTCTTTCGTCTTATGGCTTATAGCTCATCTGCAAATTATATTAAACCAGAAATATATTTTTACAATGCATTGCATATATTTGTGATAACTTTATGGCGATAATACTGATATACGGATAAATACGGGGTGAATAGGTGGATTGCTAACTTTCCCAAGATTATTTGCACTTAAATATATATAACGAACCCGACTGAAATTGGAACTCTGCTTACCTATTTCTCATTCCGTGTGGTTATACATTACACCATCCACACACCCTAGAATACTGCACCACGACTTCTCAAATGGCCATCCATCTAAATATACAAGCGTGAACACGCTTTGTTATAGTTATTTTAAAATTAACTGTTGAAGTTATATTTACAAGTATATCACAACAATCAGTTATATTATTTTTGTCTAGCAATTAACCCCTGAAGATGATCTTGGATGAGGTTGAAAGTAAATGGGAAAATAAAAATGAAAAGAAAAGAAAAAACTACGGCGCCTTCCTTATTGAATTCAATATCGACATTAATAAGTCGATAAGAGAATTAGAGCGGATAACAATAAAGACAAATGAGCATAATATGACCAGATTATTCAACCAAACATATATATATATATATATATATATATATATATATATATATATATATATATATATGTATGTATATATATCATATGCAGTCTATAGTATATATATATATATATATATATATATATATATATTATGCAGTAAATATATATTAATCTATAGTATATATATATATTAATCTATAGTATATATACATATATATATATATATATATATATATATATATATATATATCTGGAATCTTTCCTTTCTGCAAACGACCCGGATGTACTGTCTCTCTGTGAGACAAACCTTACCTCATCTATCCCCTCTTCTGATCTCTCGATCCCCGGCTGTCTTCCTCTCCTCAGAAAAGACTCTCTAACCCACATGCACGGTCTTGGTGTCTACGTCAAGGAACATTTCCCTCTGGTCAGAGAGTCCTCTCTCGAACCGTCTGACCAGTCATACATGTGTCTCCGACTCTCTCTCCTCAATGCGGTAAGCTACCTCTTCTTCCTTTACCGCTCTCCATCCTCTCAAGACTGTGAGATACTTAATAGCATTTCTGACAACATAGACAAGGCTCTGTCCCTCCACCCGTTTGCTCACATTTTTGTGTTTGGAGACTTTAAGGCCCATCACACCTTGTGGCTTAAGAATGCTACTAATGACCATGCAGGCATTCAAACGCTTAATTTTCTCCCATTCCCTCACACAGATAGTTAACTTCCCCACACGTTTTGCCTTCAACCGGGAAGGTAAAGCCTCTCTACTCGACCTGTGCTTTACCTCCATCCCCGAATCCTGCAGCGCCTCGCAACTCTGCCCTTTTGGTAACTCTGACCATGCAGTCGTATCGGTTAACATCTCCTTTAACTCCACCCCCTATAAAGAACCTCCTACCACTAGAACTTCGTTCTATTATCAACGAGCTGATTGGTACGCGTTCCGTGATTTCCTCCGCGATGTTCCCTGGGATGGAGTCTTTAAGCTCCCCGTCCAAGAATGTGCTTCTGAAGTCTCTTCCTGAGTTAAAGCTGGAATCGACGCTTTCATCCCCTCAAGGAAATATAGGGTCAAATCGCGCTCCTCCCCCTGGTTCTCGGCTGCTTGCTCAGCCGCCATCGCCCATAGGAACAACTACTTCCACCTATACCGTAGCGACATGTCTGACTGCAATAGACGTCTCTTTGCCTCCGCCCGTAACGAATGTAAGCGTGTCCTAAATGATGCTAAGTCACTGTTTGCGGCTCGAATGAAGGAACGTATTGCATCTCGCAAATTTGGCTCCAAAGTTTATTGGCTTCTCTGCAAGAGCGTATTGAACAATTGCAAACTCTCTATACCTCCTTTATTCAACCAGTTCGAAGTCCTGGCCTCCTCTACCGACAAGGCCGAATGCTTTGCTCGGAAATTTTCATTCAACTCTACGCTCGACTCTTCCGGTGTACCTATACCCGACTTCCCTCTTAGAACTGAGGCCATATTGAGTGGGTTAAACATAACCATCTTTATTACTGGGCGTTATCTCTAATTTAGATCCCAACAAAGCTAGTGGTGGTGGCGGGATACCAGCCATTGTCTTGAAGAAATGCGCGCCTGAACTGGCGCCCGCCCTTTCAAAACTATACAACTACTGCCTCAAGGAATCTTGTTTTCCTGACTGCTGGAAGTCCTCTTCGATCGTTCCTGTCTTCAAGAGCTCCGGCGACCCCTCTGACCCTTCCAACTACCGTCCTATCAGTCTCCTTCCCCTCTTCGGCAAAGTCTTCGAAGCTCTAATCAATACCGGGGTAGTTAACCACCTCACATCCCATAATATGCTCTCTGACAAGCAATATGGTTTCCGCTTTGCCCGATCTACAGCCGATGTGCTCACAGCCATCATTGAAACAGTCTACCGAGCTCTCCAAAATAATGGGGAAGCCCGAGCCGTGGCACTAGACATCTCCAAAGCATTTGATAGGGTTTGGCATGCCGGCCTTCTGCGCAAGCTCCAGGGATATGGCATTACGGGTCGATTATAAAACCTAATACAATAATTCCTGTCAAACCGTGAATTGAAGGTCGTTCTCAACGGATTCTCCTCCAGTTCCTATCCCACTAACGCAGATGTCCCTCAAGGCTCCATCCTAGGCCCCACTCTATTCCTTATCTACATAAATGACCTTCCTCACGCCGTAACTTCCCAAGTAGGCATCTCCGCGGATGACACCACAATTTATTCCTGCCTCAAAAACAAATCTAGTTTTCTAGTGACAAAACTCACCTTGCCGTGCGTCTCGAAAAGGACCTCCAATCGATTGTGAACTGGGGCATGAATTGGCTGGTCAACTTCAACGCTTCGAAGACAAAACTGCTCTCTATTAATCACCACAGAGAGCCTTCCCTTCCCTCCATTAGAATGTCTGACGTTCAACTTCTCGAGAGCAACTCTCTGCGGCTTCTCGGTCTCATGTTGACTGCTGACCTGAGATGGAATAGATACATCGAGTCAATTGTCTCGTCCACTGCGAGGAAAGTTGGCTCCCTGAGCCGCGCTAGGAAGTTTTTCTGCCCTGAGTCGATCCTCCAGATATACAAATCCACAATTCGCCCTTGCATGGAGTATTGCTGCCATATATGGTCTGGCGCCCCTTCTGTTTGCCTCGGGGTTCGTGATAGGCTCCAGAGGCGGATATGCAATATGGTTGGCCCTGCCCTGGCGTCTCGTCTACAGTCACTTTCTCACAGACGCGCCGTCGCCTCCCTCTGTCTTTTCTACAAATACTTTCATGGTAATTGCTCCGAGGAGCTGCATTCGCTGGTTCCCAGACATCATGAGTTCCAGCGCCTTACGAGGCTGGCATCCCGCTCTCACCCCCTCACTGTCGAAACTCCTAAATGTAGCCGTCTCTTCTACTCTAATAGCTTCATGTATCGCCCCTCTCGCCTGTGGAACTCCCTTCCCTTCTCCTGTTTCTATGTGAGCTATAATCTCCAGCTATTCAAGTGTAATGTCAATCGACATCTCCAGTTGCTTTGATCTATCCACTACCCTCATCCTTTCTTCTATCACTCCTATCTGATCTTGACTATTTTCTGTAACCCCTTGCATCCTAGTGACTTCCCGCCTTGCTTGGGGTGAAACGCTTAAAAAAATGTATATTAATCTATAGTATATATATATATATATATATATATATATATATATATATATATATATATTAAGTATATATATATATATATATATATATATATATATATATATATATATAATATAATAAATAGAGGAGTTGTATAACTTCATCATAATTAATTCATCACGCCTAGAGCCGAAATCATCAAGGCACACACAAGTGGAAAATCACTGGACGGCCATATGATGTTTGCATACCATGCAAACATGACAACTATTCGACACTATTTATATATAAGCGTAGCTTAATTGTTGCTCAAGGTCAAAAATATGGGGCGCCAGTACGGGTCGATGTCACTATTCGGTTATAATTGATGTAGCTAGACAAGGTTGCTAAACATTACTTCACGTTGAATAGACCCGAGATTCACGTTGACACCCCACTGAGCCAGGTTGTGACACAAGGTCGTTTTTAACGTGAGGACCCGAGTTTTTCCACCCGAGACGCTGGTCTAAGCCGGTTTTAGCTTGTCTAAGTTGGTCAAAGGTTGTCTATGCTGGTCTTAGCTGGCCATAGCTTGTCTAAGCTGGTCAGATCTTGTCTGAGCTAATCATAGCTGGTTATAGCACCCCTATGTAGCAGATATTAAGTAAAGGCGAATGGACGCAAGGCAGGAGAGAAGGCCTCCGGCGCAGAACAGATACTACAACAGCAGCATCTACTCCGACGAGAAATGCCAATCCTCCGAAAATAATCTGGGAGAGATCCCATCCAGTAGAAACTCCACGTTGAATTGCTCCTGTATATTCGTCATTAAAAAGTTTACAAAAGATTTAATCTCTTGAATCAGACGCAGTTGTTAAATTTTGCATCTTTATTCTTAAAACGTACAAAATTAGCCTTCTCGAGAGTCGATCTTCAAAACTTTTTTTAGCTCTTAAATTTACAAGATTTCAAATCATTCCCTCGCAGAGATTGGGAATTTTTACCAAATTTATCAATTTATCTCTAAGTATTTTTTATCAGAGCGCAAGGTGCTTGTTTTGCCATTCTATCCAGATAACAATTTCAGTTTCCAATTCTGTGTGACTAAAAACATTATTTATAATTTATATTTTGACAACGATAGAAAAATTCTCAAGTTCTTATCTCTTATTTCCGATCCGTGCTACTAATTTGCCGTTCGTAGAATGACAAGTTCTTTAATACAGCAACTGATATAAGAGAAGACAAATACCAGAGCCTTAATAAGCAAAGAATGACAATGAATACTGAACAATCTTTTCACAGATGAAGAGGAAGCATGGCATAGCAGATAGGTCGTTCAGCAGAAGGATGCTAAGAATAGTGTGGTCTATAGTGCTGAAGAAGACTATATAAGCAACCGAAAAACCAATATTAAACAGGAAATAATTGACATTGAGTCATGTATAATGAACAGTATAAGAGAAGGTCTACAACAGAAATACACCACTATTTACTAAAAGAAATATACTGTTCTCATATTTATGCATCTATCTAAAGATGTAATCTGAAGAAATCCAGTTACGAATTGTTATACCATAATACCTATTCTATTATAATAGACTCTCCTACATATAATAAGTAGTAGTAGCAGTGGCCAGTTGGACTCAGTGGTGTTGAGTGAGTCTGTCGGACATTGATGTGTCAACCATCACAACTAGATTGCAGCGTCCTTAACTCTTATTTCAAGTTCCTAACGTTTTGTACGTCGAACCTAATTTAGGACGACTTATTAAAATACAAGCCTCCACTGTGATAACTACTCTAACCCAACAGTAATTTATTTTTTAAAAATGGCAATGGCTTTAATGAATCCAACAACAAATCACAAGAGAAAAAAGGATATTGAATCCAGCAAACAATCACAAGAGAAAAGAGAATATTGAGTCCAACAACAAATGACAATTTCAACGACTATAATGAATGCAATAACAAATCATACATGGAACCACTATTTTGAGTTCAACAACAAATTCCAAATGAAACGATAATGACGAATCAAACAAAAAATCACAAGTAGAATGATTATTTTTAATCCAGCAACACATCACAACTGGAATAAATATATTGAATCCAAAAACAAATTAAAAGTGGAACGAAATTATTGAATCGAACAGCAAATTACAAGTGAAATTATTATAACGATTCCAACGCCAAAAGCCAATGAAACAATATTGAACCCAACAACGAATCACAAGTGCAACGATTATATTGAATCCAACTGCAAATCAAAACAATTAATACAGTTTACTGATGTAATTTCGATCATCAGTAATGACTTGAATCAGCTTACTGTCAACAGAATTCGGTTTGAGATATTATTCTGGTATTATAGCTTTGCAAACAACAAATATTCTATTTCAATAACTTTATTAATCAATTGAGATGACCTTTTCTGCCTTCTCTCACCATGGCTGATGCTATCCTCCTTCTCGGCTTACATGAAGTGAAAATACTATATTAAAACCATTTCTAGATCAACTGGTAAGAAAGTTTGTTCACTGTCGCGTGGAAGACAATTTTTCTCTTGTAAATCTATCTTACTTATCTATAAGTTTACTATTCATTCTTAAAATAGTGCTGCCGCTTATGGCCCAGTGCTCCTGCTATATATTTAGAGATCATTGATAAAATCCAAAGAAGAATCAGCCAATATTATTGATCTTGATCTGGCGTACAAACTTCAGTCACTTTCCTAATAATGTTGTCGGCATTCAATAACCTATTCAGGTTGATATGAAGTAAAACAAAATAAACCAAACCAATCTAAACCAAAGAATACATATTCTATTCATACGAATCTATCCTAAAAATGTTGTCCGCATTAAATAACCCATTGAGGTTGATATGCTGTAAAACAAAATAAACCAAACCAATCTAAATCAAAGAATACATATTCTATTCATACGAATCTATCCTAAATGCTGTTGGCATTAAATAACCCATTGAGGTTGATATGCTGTAAAACAAAATAAACCAAACCAATCTAAACCAAAGAATACATATTCTATTCATACGAATGTATCCGAAAAAAGTTGTTGGCATTAAATACCCCATTGAGGTTGATATGCCGTAAAACAAAAGAAACCATACCAAACCAAACCGTAACTTTATAATTTTATAACTTATGGATTTAATTGCAGTACAAAACCAGCGATGCAGACTCATTTTTTTACTGTTCAGACAGCTAGATATAAACATAAGTTCTCTGCTAACAGTTTATTTTATCGCTAGCTATTCTCTTTTCCGGCGCCATGCTTTCCAGTCAACTTTAACAGTGAAGAATTTAAATGCAATCTTAATCGCTATCTACTCTCTTGCTGATTAATTTCTTTACTTCCCTCTTCTTAGCAATGTTTCTGTTTCTGACTTTTCCACACGCAGTAGACCTTCGTGTCTGAGTGGCTTTACTTCCTTGCTTGGATTGAGCACGATTAAAAAAATATTATTCAATAAAAGTTCCTGGCCGTACTCAAAAAACACACATCAATTCAAGGCTACACATATATTTGCTGAGGTTTAGATATGCGAACATGGCGGCCTCACCAAAATACAATAGTTTTAAAAACCTGAATTTGCCTATTCATCATTTGCATAGACGAAATATGAATTTAGGTTCCAGTGCTAAATTTTAATTAAAACCATGTATGAAAGTTGATCGTTAGGGAATTAATATAAATGGAACTTGTTATTTATCCCTATCTTCCACATTTATATATACAACCAACATATTAACAATGATTTCCACCAAAGAGGTAAACTTTGCACCTCCTTGCTGACACTACGGTTCTTTACTGACTTCAATCTTTTGGTAGTTGTAGGTGCAATTGAGAATCTTTTTACACACACACTAGACAAGTATTTATATATCAGCCATGTCGTGCTTCGTCGCAGGAATCGGTTCATGTATTTCCTCCGTATTCCAACTGTAAGGAAGATGTTCTCAAGTGTGTTTTTACCCCTCGCAGAAAAACTAATTCTCGGAGCACTCACCAAATCTTAATTTCTTATCAACCCAATTGCATTCATATAAAACACTTCATTTCATTTTCTCTTATGGGTGGTTGACACGCTTAATTACTTTTGTCCACTTCAAAAAATTTCGGGCATTTGTTTTAAGAGGCTCTTGTCATGTTTTAGCTAGCTTCAAAACACCAGATGCTAATGGTAATGGTAATATTAACCGTTTCTTTATAAGGAAATATTCGGAATGCAATGACTAAGAAATCAATGCTACTTATAAAATCCTTTTATTAAAAATATTTGTAAGCCGAGAAGGAGGATAGCATCAGCCATGGCGAGAGAAGGCAGAAAGGGTCATCTCAAGTGAGTAATAAAGTTATTGAAATAAAATATTTGTTGTTTGCAAAGCTATAATGTCAGAATAATAACTCAAACCGAATTCTGTTGACAGTAAGCTAATTCGAGTCATTACTGATGATCGAAATTGTATCAGTAAACTGTATTAATTATTTTGATTTGCAGTTGGATTCAATGTAATCGTTGCACTTGTGATTCGTTGTTGGGTTCAATATTGTTTCATTGGCTTTTGGTGTTGGAAACATTATAATAGTTTAACTTGTAGTTTGCTGTTAGATTCAATATAATAACGGATTTCTTATGTCCAGTTATTTATTCTTTCAATATTTATGGGGATTTTCTTCCTGACATTTTGTATGAAATAGGTTGGAATGTTAACATTTTGATTATCTCTGTATTTTCTATTCGACTTGATTTTAGTATCACTAATTTGTAATCTGCCAATCCTTCTGCTAACAACCGTGCATTATGTTTTCTTGCAATTGATATTTAGTCTTTTCTTCTCGCTTTCTTGAAATTTCCTTTAGTGTGACGATTTTAAGTGAATCAGATTTTCCTTTATTGATGTCTACAGTCTTAACCACATAAGATCAAATCCTTAGTAGATCTATATATAGAAATCGTTTGAAAGGACAATCAAGTGTTATTCAAATACAATGTTGTACTCATTAATCAAATGAACGGGAGAATGCAATGAGTCAGTTACCTGATGGACTAGGATGAATGAATGACGTAACTGGAGAAAGAACTTTTGCAAATGGACCAATGTTAAGATCTGTAATAGAAAGGAGTTTGTGGAGAGTCATGATCGTCCATATTGTGAAGGATCTCATCACACAGAAGAGGGTTTTATATATCTTCTTGATACGTACTTACACTGGCCTATTTATACCGTTTACTGCAGGAACATTGATGCGTGGAAATATATTAAAACTTTAGAATATTTTACGGATAAAGAAATATGCCCGTATTTTCTCAAATCAATCTTTTGGAAACAAATGACCTTGTGCCATGTATATGCTAGGAGAAATCAATAAATACTTGTAAACTTAGAATATGCAACAACCTATACTGGCACGAAAACCTAAATAATATTAAGAACAACCTTCTTTCTTTCTCTTGCAAGTTAGTTTACTGTAACTATTACATGTTGTGGCTTCCGTTCTTCCACTTACAAATTGGACTGAGTTCTGATGGATGATCTTACAGCTATGAGGATTTCTGCCCGAAGCTACGTGCCTAAACGCTTGCAATCGGAAGGAAAACGGAACACCGACTGCCTACAGCTCCACCCTAATTCACATTAAGTCCAGGCTCCCTCGGGGAATTACACTGCGTGATTTTCGCTATTCCATATCCTATGACACAACGAACATTTCATAAGTTTTGGAATCTTGCCCCAGTTGTCAAAATTTTAAATCTCACCATCTATTAGCAAAGTAGATGCCATCCAAACATATTCGAGCGATATTTACAATATTTAATCCTGTTAGGCACAGGATCAGACGAAAGACATACGGTGTTTAATCAATACAAAAATAGGCAGGGTTGTAAGACAAGGATATATCGTCTCACCGGACTTATTCAACCTAAACAGCGAGGCGATTCCGAGTCACCAGGATTCAGTATTGGCAGCCACAATCTTAACATCATCAGGAATGTAGATAACACAGTTTTGATAACAGACATAGTCAGGACAATAAAAGAACTCCTACAGAAGTTAGTGAAGAAAAGGAGGAGCGGAAACATCAATTTAAACATCAAGAAGAATTTGAATCATCAACTGGAAGAAAACAGCAACCATGCAAATTACAAATTAAACATACCAACATTAAACAAGTACAACAATTTAATTATCTGAGTATTGTTTAAACAGAGGATGTCAAGTGCGACATTGATATCGAAGACTGCATTAGGCGAGTGGAAGATACCTTCAAAGGCTAAGCAATATATTAGGTTGGTGCAAAAATAATGACGTAATAATGTAGCTTTTGACGAATTTTTTAACGACATTATTACGTCATTATTTTTGCACCAACCTAATAAGAAACCGGAAATTTTCGTTAGAAACAAGGAAAAGATTATTCTACTTTATGTGCCGTGTCCCATCTGAACGTAGGCGAACATGGATCTCCTGGATCTTAGCTCTTAATAAATTTTGTGTGTTTTTGTTATTTCTCCCCAAACCTTTCCACCAACCATTCAGATAAACCCACTGTTTTATGCGTTATTTTCCTTTGTCTTCTTGTCTTCATTTTGTCCTGTGTGTATCAAATTTTCCAAGATTTCTTTTCCTATTAGATATACTATTAATTTGATAAGTTTCCTTTTTGTTTCCATTTTCTCTAGAACTTCGTTATTGCTCATATATTCGATCTATGGTATCCTCAGCATCCTTCTGTAGAATCACATTTCTGCTGCTTAAAGTCTCTTCTTCAGCTTTGAGGATATTTTGCAGCATAGGAGGACAGATGTTACATAACACTTTAGTACTGTTTTCTTTCTTTCTAAAGAAGTTTTCCTGTTTCTTAATACTCTGCTTAGCTTTTGGTATGCATCTTTGACTATCTCAATACATCTTCAGATTTCAGTATCGCATGTTGAATTGTTATGCAATGTCAGTAATTCTATACACCAGTGAATGTTGGACAATCTTATCACCGGTGAAGAAAAGATTTCAATCGCCAGAAAAAGTGGTTCTACAGAAGGATAGTGAGAATTGCATGGAATGAACATGTAAACAACGACGAAGTTTTAGATAAAATGGAAACATAGAGGGCACTTATGTTTAACATGTAGCTAATTTCTGGTGGGGGCATAATGAGGAAAAAGAGCCTTGAAAATTTGATACCCATTGTTATACTTCCACGTGCCATGCCTCTTCCGGATGTCTCAGTTATTTCCCTTTAACTCAACCCTCTAATTTTTGGTTCACCACTGCTGTGGCCTAGTATTGAACTCACAAATCTTTTGGGCCTAGTCACGTGGAACTAGAAAATCTACCCCGGTGGACGAAATAAACAGTTCGGTTCAAAAATCCAATCACCTCAAGGAGGCCGGAGCGACCAACGGTCGAAACATTGTGAGTATGGCAATGAAGATGAGTATAATAGTCCAAATAATGTAAATAAGTCAAGTAGTCATACACCCTTGTGCAAATTAATTGAAACAAAACGAATAATTACATTATTATTTACTTTTTTCGTATTTTCCCAATGAAACATGACCCAGTGTACATGTTAGTACTTCGTATGTCCATTCCACGGTGTCGTTCCTTGCAGATTGACCACAGATTCTCGACTGGATTTAAATCAGAAGAGTTTATGGGCCAGTCTAGTACTTTGATTTGTTCACTGGTAAGGCTTGCCAATGTGTTTGTGCAAAGTTGCAATTTTCGTACGCTTCCTTGGAGCAACGTCTATCGCAGAAAATGGCTGTAAGACAACTAATCCACAGCCAAGACAGCCACAGATCGCAATATTTTTCAAGACTAAACTAATTTAATCAGACACCCCCAAAATAGATTCATATTACTGCAAATTACCTAATCTGAGGAAAAAATAGAAATCGATTAAACCCTGTCAACTATGAAAATGGAGTGGGTCTAAAACTGACCGTATGATAAAAGAACGGAAACTAAAGCGATTGTTTCAATTAATTTGCACAAGGGTGTAATACCTTATGTCAGAGATATGGACAAATACAAATTATATTGTTATATACATTATTTACGTGTGGAGTAATGTCTTCAGTTTTATCGATGTTATCACAATTTTCGAGTGCTGTGCTCTATGACCCTCCATCAGGGCCGAGTTCTGCCAGGTAAGCTTCTCAGAATTTCGAAGTGAAACCTTTATTTAATCTTAAAAGGTCCAACAATATCTCGGCTGGTTTCTTATTCTGCAACGTTCAGTTATTACTCGCCACGTTTCAACTGAGTTCATGTACACACTATATGCTAATGTATTAAAGCGATAGTTAATGAATTTGGTGATATAGTAAGTGCTATTTCAATCACTTGGCCGGAGAACATGTCCATGAACTCGGTGGAAATACACTTGCGGGATTGTTAATAAGTGAATATCATAATAATATGACATCGGCCATTGCTTACACTGCCGGGTGACCTCGCAATCATCCTCTGAAATATAACTACGTTCAATTCTGCTGGGCTTCCAGCGTGTATTTGATCACGTCACATATATATATATATATATATATATATATATATATATATATATATAGTGCATTTAGGCAGCAATCATTCTTACCTGCAAGCTTCGTAAAACATCACAGACAAGGTGATTTGATTAAGTTTTTTTTATAATTTCTCATATGATCTTATATATTTCTTTTCAGTACAAAAAATTTTACAAACCTGTCCAAATATTTTATTTTTCCGAGCGCTTTCGTTTACACATTTAGCCATTTTCCAGATGGAATATATTCACTGTTAACTGGAAATGGATTGTTTAAGTATTTAGTGTTATAGAATATTTTATTTTCAAAACAGAGTCAATATATTTCGTCGATGTTCATAGTTGATATTATTGAGTGTTGTGTTTTTTTCTTTTTTTATTAATGAGGCTTCCATTATTTTTACTGTTTCATGCAAACGATGCTATAATATTTGCATGTTGCGAATAAGGTCCGGTAGGTCCCCATGTGTAGTTAAATGAGACCTAATTGAGCTATGGTCAGAAAGACGTAGTTAAGTCTTCTTGTTAAATATGTGGTGTGAACAATATAATTGTTTACGGTATTTGATTGATCAGGAATACACTCACTTAATGGAGATTTAAATTCTTAAAGAATAGTTGTTCTTTTCAATTTTAATTTTTTAATGGATTATTATTTTTAACTATAAGATTGGCGGTTTTAAATTTATTGTAATAAATAATTAGTCTTAGTTTTTGCTCTTGTCTAATTGTGTTGTACATTTTTTTATAATATACTAGTTTCATCTTGTTTGTAATTATCATTCATCTGATTGTTATGAAAAATATTAATGCTATTGTTAAATTTGTATCCCCATCGTTGCTATTGGCTACCTTTAGAAAAGGCCTAATAAGGAAAGCTAACAATTTGATTTGGAAATCCGTTATTGATAAGCGTTTGATTAACGTTATTTAATTCTTTAAAGAAAAGCGTGCGAGAGGATGAATTCTCCTGCGTTCTCTTGAGGAAATTATTACTAACACCTATTTTCACTATTTACATTATTCTGACTATTGTTTTCATCTTTGTCGCCATATTTATTACAACGTTTCGGCCGTTGTACGCTCCGGCCTTCTTAGGATGGTTAGAATGTCGAACTGAACTCTTTATTTCGCTCACCGGGGTAGACTGTTCTAGTTCCACGTGCCATGTATAATGGATATCAGTTATCAGTTATCTCCTGTTAATTCCCCTCTCCAAGTTCTCCACTGCCTTAACCGGGTATTGAACTCACGCTCTTCGGGTCCTCTCACTGGATCTAACTAACGTGTTTGTCCACTGTACCATGTGTTCTTGAGGATCTGTTATGAATTTCTGAGTATTATAAACCAGTCTTCAGCAACCATTTCTTTTTACCAATTTTTGCTGTTATCATTACATGTTTTTACCAGAGTTCATATTGCAATTTTTGTTTGTTATTATCGCTTTTCTCTGGTATTCCTTATTACTGGTTCCCATATTATATTTATTTCTATGCTTTTTCGGCTCAGGTGATTTTTCTGGCCTAGCATATGTGCTGATTCCTTAAGTTTACGAATTGTCTAATGGTTTTCCTTGTCTATGATCTTAACTTGATCCCACAGAGGCCGGTGATCTCTCTTTTCTCTCTATATGTGTTCAGCGACGACTGATTTTTTCACTTCCGCTTACAGCTTTCTGGTGTTCTTGAAGCCTTACCTTAAGGGTGGGACCTGCCCCCCTTTATCTTTCTTTCCGCAGCTGCACGGAATAGCGTACACACAGTCTTTAGTCATGTTCTCCTAGGTAGGTCAATTGCATGTACATGATAATTATGGGATTTTAACTGTTAAAAACTCCCATTAGATATCTAGAGCTATAATATTCAATTGATTTATTGAATATATATATATATATATATATATATATATATATATATATATATATATATATATATATATAAGTAAGTCCACCCAAGCAAGGCAGAAGTAAAACCACTAGGATACAAGGGGTTTCTGGTGTGGAAGAATTAGAAACATTACTAAGGAATATAGGAACTAACTGACATTGCCTTTAAATTTTTGAAAATTAAAGTTGGCTGGAAAGCATAGATCTGGGATGAAGTTCCACAAGCGAGAAATGCGAGAAAAGAAACTACTATTATAGAATTTACAGTTAGATCTAGCCAACTCAACTGTAAATTGTTGAGATCTAGACGCAAGTCTAGTATTGTCCGCGCTTAAATTCAAATGAACCATAACAAAGAGTCCATACGAAAAATTACCATGAAAGTATTTAAAGAAAATGTAAAAGAAGACAACCTTATGACAGTAAGAAAACCGGAGAAGCCGAGATGCCAGAAAAGGACCAATAATATGGCTGATACTTCTTTGGATTTCTTTTTCCAAAGAACTCTAAATAAATAGCAGGAGCACCTTTCCATGTATGGTAGGAATATTCTAAGCATGGAAGAATGGGACACTAAGAGATATGTAGAACAGATTCTTGGGAGAAATATTGTCATGCACGGCACAGAGAACCAAATTTCTTAGAAGCTGAACTAACAATGGAATCAATATTATCTTTTCACTTCATGTCAGCTGAGAACGTTAACCCGCGAAGGCGTATCGAGACACTTTCCCGGAGGTTAGCATCAGCCATACTGATGGAAAGCAGAGAAGAGACTCTCAGATTATTAATCGAGAGCAGTTTAGTTTTGGAGGCTTTAAAATTATATATATTGTAAATAAAACAAAAAGCCTAAACTGGCAGTGAAAAAGGGAAAGACGAAATAATATTCATTAAGGAAACTAATCTAGCTTAATGATATTCAGAGATCCCAATAATATAAAAACTTCCCTTAACGAACCGATTTTGAGTCTAACTGGCAATCAATTAAAAAACGCCATCGTTACTCGGCCTCCATATGATAAAGTGATCTACTGAACTGTCAGAGAAAACTAACGATTTCTAATTGATTTACGCAAATACTCTTTCTCTCACTCAAACATACACACACACATATATATATATATATATATATATAATTAAAACTATATTCAGTGAGAACCCACTCTACGGTAGTCGTCAGCCTCCCAAATTACACACACTCCTAAAAATATCTCTATATTTCTGAGATGAGGTATTATGTACACTATTTACATTATTCGGACTATTGTCCTCATCTTTGTCGCCATATTTATCACAACGTTTCGTCCGTTGTACGCTTCGCCTTCTTCAGGTGGTTGGAATGTCGAACTGAACTCTTTATATAAAATATATTTTCAGAATAAAATCATACATTGAAGGGATTTGGGCTTACCCGGAGAATATGTTTTCTGCTGGGAACTTTCTAACTTTGCAACAGCACTCCTCGGAAGAGTGAGTCCCATTTCTTTGTTTATTCATCCACTCAGTGAAAAAAGACACAGGCGTGTCCAAAAATTCCGACTTTAAAATCTCTGTCTTCGTTCTTCAATTTAGTCAAAAGGATAATATATAATGAATATTAACAATCTAATTGCCAATATTATCATTGAAGTCAACACTCAGAGGCAACAGGGTGTTTCACGCTAGACACAATCTAGCATGAAACAACATGTCGCCTGTGAGTGTCCACTTTATGGTTCACATATATATTCACACACGCTCTATCTCTGATATTGAGCACTTTATCCTATAAATATAGCACACCTTAAAACTATATTTTTCATATATATACACAAATATATACACACACACACACATATATATATATATATATATATGCTAATACCCTTGGGAAAGATGTGAATCCTCTTCTTCTCCCTCCAGCTATGGGTTAAATAGCAGGACAGACAGGATTCTATAGCCTCGGATGGCAACTGGTTTAGGAGGACAACTCTGAATTCAAAACCTGAGGGGGGTTGTTTGGCCCTTCAAAAAGTGTGGATGGTCCTGCACGAAACCTTCACCACTATAATCGAATCTCATGTGCCGGTGTCGGGCTGTCAGTTTCTTGGAAACTGATCTGCTTGACCCTCATACGTCGAACCTGTGGGGAGAATCGATTCTTATATATATATATATATATATATATATATATATATATATATATATATATATATATATATATATATATATATATATATATATATATATATATATATATATATATATATATATATATATATATATAATAAAAAAAAAAATAACATGTAAATGACCACCACAAATTGTACTTTGACAGGATTCGAACCTGCGTCCTATACGGAACCGCCATTTACGCTGACGTGCCTAACTTCTCGGCACAAAGGATCGTTCGGTTGGCAAGGTTGAAGTTTATAAGCAGTAAATTCGACCTTGCCAACCAAACGAATCCTTTTCAAAGAACGAATATTTTCTATGAAAATTTCTCGGACATTCAGGCCGGTAAATGTTATTTAATACTGTTTATTATAAACAGAGCATTTACTTAAATACTTGTATCTATAAAAAGAACGGTAAACATAAAAATGTTTTTTAATAAACATATATATATATATATATATATATATATATATATATATATATATAAATATGTGTGTGTGTGTATATTGACCGTGTGTGCATTTTTTTAATACGATGATCTTTCAACACGTGAGAGTTCAACACTTTCTAATGATTCCTGTGTTGTATGTGAATTGCCTTAACTTCTTATGAAGGAGCAGAGGGTTTACTAAGAGTCCTCCCCATCTACCGTCATCTAAGTTCGCTAGATGATGCCTTCCCATATCTCTCTTGCTAACAATAAACTCCGTGAAGATGATTTTTCAAGTTCTTCTCCTTCAATATGTGTACGCTTATTCTGAGGACAAGTGTTCTTTTTCTTTGTTTGAATTTCTGAAATGATGAGTTATCATTCTTTACACTATTATTGTTTTTATCACAAAGTTTCGACCTTTATGCCCTCGAGCCTTCCTCAGGGTTATACCAATCTAGGTAATCTACGGGGAATTCGGAACAGAACCCTATACAATGGTAGACTGCTCCCGTTCCACAGCTCATGTCTAGGGATATCGTCTAATTCTTGTTACTATTGCTCAGTTATTGCTCGCCCGAAACGTTGTGAAAAATTCAACAAAGATGAGGACAATAGTCCTAACATAAATAGTCTAATTTTTTTTCTGTTGTCATTTTCTTTAAGACTTTCTTGTTGGTTACTCGTTCCGTCCATGGAATTTTCAGCAGCGTTCTTTGCTATTAATTTAGTTTATGCTATTTAGCTCATAGGTGGGTAAGAGGGAGCAGATATGTTCTGTATAAACATTCTATTGTCGAAACGTTCGGGTTTCATTTTGTTTCTTTTTAACGGTAAACAAGATAATCTTCAAGGTGTAACTCGAGAAAAACGGTAAAAACTAATGTCGCTAGCTTCAAATCTTACGACCTCGCCAAAAAATAAATAAAAATAAAAGAAAAGAAAGTAATGAATCAGTAGGATGGCCCGTCATTTCAGCATCAAAAACCGTATTTATGTCCTGACAGTGGGACTAGCAATGACGTTACGTTTCCGATGACTTCTGCATCAAAAGTCGAAAAACCAAAAAACAATTTAAATGCTCTGATGCATCCCACATATGACAGTTTCTTACCTACTATCGCTTCTTTTCATCTTTGTAGACCCGACAACTTGTTCCCCTCCCGAGGTTTTGTGGTCTTCATTTCACTAAATACATTTTTTTTATTCTTTTTGTATCTACTTTTTCGTTTTTCTGTATTCATTCAAATTTGCCATTCCGCTTTTTACTCTCGTTCATATCCCCAATATTTCTTTTCTGCTCTTCTGTTAACCACTTATTTTTTTTGTTTTATTTGTCTCCCTCTATGTTCTTCTCATTTCAACTGCTCTGTCTCAACTCATAAACTATCATTATTTATTTTAGACGTATGATGTTCTTTAGTGTTTGTTTGTTTGTCTTGATTGTTTTACGCACTTTATTTTTATTTCATATGTATATAACTTCCTTGCTATTCATGATTTTGAAAGGAATATTCATAGCAAACATCAAGAATAGTCTCGTGTTCCGATAATTACCATATCGTCAAGAAGAAAAAAACGGCTGACTTTTTGCTTTACTAAACTGAACATCATACATTCTTTTAGGAATAATGTTTCCCACTGGAACATTAAAATTTTATCTCCTCTCATCTTTGATCATTGTCGAAGTCTTAAATTCTTAATACATATACATACATACATACATACACACACACACATATATATATATATATATATATATATATATATATATATATATATATATATATCTTCAAAAAACTGCATATAAAAACGGCTAAAAAATCACTTTTCTGATGATACAAAGTATTGCTTTGAATAAGTCATTGTCCTAAAGAATGCTTTCATCATTATACTCCACATTATTTCGACTGGTTTACTCTCCAGTATTCTTCAGGTGTTTCAAATGAGATTTGTATTACATCGATATTTATATTCTATATTTATTCTTTTACGAGAACGTTTTAGAAAATTCATGGCAATATATGTATATATATATATATATATATATATATATATATGTAAAGAATATATGTATGTATATATGAATTTATATATATATATATATATATATATATATATGCATGTATGTATATATGTTTATATATGCATGTATATATATATATATATATGTATAGAAATACATGCATGTATATATATATATATATATATATATATATATATATATATATATATATATATATATATGTATGTATATATATATATATATTTATATATGTATGTATCTATGCATATATATGTAAGTGAGTATGTGTGTAAATCAGATATAACTAAAAATATATCTGAAAATGAACAATGCGAATAAAAACAAAAGGAAAACTTATCTTAGCCAACGTGTTTCGTCATCTGATGGACTTTATCAAGGCAAATGTAAGAATTTTATTTTGGATCATGTATTTATCCACAGAAGTAAAATGTTATTAGTTGTTAGAATTGTTAAATGTAAGATACCATCATAAATTTGCATCAAGATTAATTAATTATAATTATTATTTATATATTTTTTAGTTTGAGATTAAATTATATATTATATAATTTAAATTGGCAACAAGAGCGCATTGTTTTACAGTTGAAATTGCTCGATATAACTACAGAATCTATGCTAAAAGTTTCTTCTCTTGCTTGTGGAACTCTCTTCCGGCTTCTTCTTTTCCGATGAGCATCGACCTAAAAAGATTTAAACACATCAATCTTCATCCGCTGTCTCCAATAACACTGTCCGTTATTGTCCTCTCACCTTAATAATGTTTCTCAGGTGTTTTCACACTCGGTATCTACTTGCGTCTTAGCGGATTTATCGCTTTTCATGGGGTTAAAATGTTTAAAAATTAAAGTTTTACAATAAGGTCATAGTAATAGAAAAGGGACATTGAATGAACTTTTACAATATATGGGGAACATTTTTAGGGTTTGAAAGTATTAATGGAACAGGCAAATTTGCATTTTCGCACCTAAAGAATCCAGTTTCATTCATACTACATTCAATAACACTCTACATTGGGAGATTTTTCGGGCCTTGTATTTAGTGATATATTTTATATGAAATAAGATTAAAACATGTACATGATAATCTTTTGTTAGAAATAATTTTCTGGGAAGATTCATATTAAAGCTTCTAACTTTGCCTTCTTTTAATTTTCATTTACAAAAAAACGGAATATTTTAGTAAGTGTTGAAAGTTGACTAATGCATGGAATAATAATGCAACACAAAATGTACTTAGAACAAAATGTATTGAAACAAGAAAGTGTACAAAATATTTACATATAGTCTTTTGTATATTCCTGGTAAGACCGTTCCTGGAGAATGTGTTGACTGAGTCGCAGTCAGGCAGAGTCTCTGGTTGAATCTCTTGATTCCTCCCTCTCTTCCCGGTACCAACCATATTTATATGGTCGGTACTCCAGTATGCAAATTAGGTGGATCCTACCACAACAGTAAGTTTAATGTCTTAAAAAATAAATAAGTCCAATTAGACTGGCACAGAGCCATAATCATAGTGCGACGTTAGGAATCGAACACATTTCATTTCGATTTACTATAACTGTTTCGCAAAGAAGCAATGGCATATATTTACAGATCTCCACTCGAAAGAAATAAAGGCGTACTGAACTGCTATGTAATACCCAACCTCGTATATTGCAGTGAATGCTGGACAATTGCCTCACAGATGAAAAGGAGATATGAAGCATCAAAGATGCGGTTCAAAAGAAGGAGGCCAAGAACATAATATTTGAAATATGGGAGCGACAAGAAAGTTTCAACGAAAATGAGAACAAAAATGACAAATATCTGGAATCAGGAAAAATGGAACTTTCTAGGACGCATAAGGATTAAAAGAGGCTTTAGATCGATACTCACAGGTCATATCAAGTAAAGCATATCAAGATAGCTCCGTACCACTCGAGGTCGAACGGACAAGCTAAAAGATTCGTTGACACACTAAAAAGAGCGTTAGAAAAAGCCGAGGATGTACCGACGATAAAAGCGATACAACATTTCCTCCAAGTGTACAGAATAACACCTAACATGAACACGCCATCGGGTCTTTCACCAGCGGAATTGTTCTTTGCACGGAGAATAAGGTCTGTTTCCCTTGGATTCATAATCCAAGGGGAACAGTGGTACACAGCAAATAAACTTTCTACAATCTCTAAATTAATGGAAAAACAGAGAGGGGATCGAATAGTAAGAGACTAAAATTGCTTTGAGCTAAGATCGCTAACGTTTTTCAGGACACAAGGCATTATTTATCAGGTCATCCCATAAGTTCTGTCCGAATTTTAAATTTTTGTTAAAATGAACAAAATTTAAAGAGTATTTTATAATGTCTAATGGAGCTGGACATTATTTTTATGTTCAGATGCATTTAAACTGATCAAATTTTATATCAGAGAACAATAAAATTAAATTTTGTTTGATTAAAACCCTGCTAACATGGAAGTACCCAAGAATCATTTGAGGCACATAATACTTTATGAGTTCAAGAAAGGAAACTCAACAGCCAAAGCGGCTAGAAACATTCACTCAGTTTATGGAGAGGAATGTGTGAATGAAAGAACTTGCAGAAGATGGTTTGCAAAATTCAGAGGTGGAGATTTCACCCTTGAAGATGAAAATCGAACCGGACGTCCAGTTGAGTTTGATGAAAAGCTTCTTGAAGCCTCCCTTGAATAAAATCCTGCTTTATCAGTTGAGGAATTGGCAGTGGTTCTCAGTTCAAACCATACAACTGTTCTTCGCCATCTTCAACAACTTGGAAAAGTTCCTAAACTTGGAAAATAGGTGCCTCATGAATTGTCTGAAAACAACCTCAAATCCCGAGTTGACTTCTGCTCTTCTCTCCATTCCCGCCAACTTGTTTCACCTTTTTTGGATAGACTTGTGACTGGTGACGAAAAATGGATCTTTTATCGAAATGTTAAGCATCGTAGACAGTGGCTTGGTAAAGAGGAATGACCCCAGCCACAGCCGAGAAGAGAACTTCATGGGCAAAAGGTTCTTCTTTCAATCTGGTGGGATCGCTAAGGAACAATCTACTTTGAATTCTTACCACCTAATGCAACAATTACTGCTCAAATATACTGTCAGCAATTAGAGCGTTTGAACCAAGCTTTGAGGAAGAAAAGACATGCTCTAGTGACTCGAAAAGGGGGTGAGGTTACATCAGGACAATGCGCTACCCCACACAGCAAGAATCACGTCACAAAAGATCGAAGAACTTGGTGGGAGAAAATTCCTCATCCACCTTTTTCTCCCGATCTTGCTCCTTCAGACTACCATTTGTTTTGTAGCTAACAGAATCATTTGGAAGAAACAGCTTTTGTAACACAGGAAGAGATTAAAACTGACATTTGTGAGTTCTTCGAATCAAAGCCAAAAGAATTTTACAGTAATGGAATTAGTAAGTTTGTTAATAGATGGAAGGAAGTCATAGATAATCAGGGAAAATACATTGTTGATTGAATCTGTAATTAAATGTAACATTTGGTCACTTGTTTTCTTTATTCAGAATTCGGACAGAACTTATGGGATGACCTGATATTTTATTTATTCAGCCATTCTGGCTCAGACGTTCATGAAATTATCACGCAAACCACCACGGTCCTGCATCAAGGTCGGAAAGATATTAAGTTGTTAGCTTTGTGACCAATCGGTCTTGTTCCATGTCTAAATGTCCAGAGCAGTAGATCAGGCGCAAGTTCTTTTTTACCTAGCCAGAAGTGTTCTGCAATGCTCATTCTGCGTTCACGTAAGATTGTAGAAATATCAGAGATGGATCCATAGAGCTGGGATTTAACTGGACGCTGTCTCGAAGAGATGTTTATTATGGCTTTCAGCATCCGAGTGTAAGTTCCACCAAGCTCAGGCACAAAGGTTATTGTTAATGTCCAAGCAGTGTCACCATACATTAACACTGCCTGTACAGTGGCAAGAAACTATCTACGTTTGAGATTGTCTGGTAGATCAGGTTTTCAGATTGCATCCATTTTATTCAAGGCGGCGTAGACTTTAGCTATGTGAATATTTACATCCTTACGAGTTTTTTAAAAGATTTGACATTTTTATTGTTTCAGCTGAAGCAGTTTGCATTGGCCATTGCTTGTTGAAACTTATGAATTAAGTTTTAAACTTATTGACATAGAGCCCAGCATCGTTAGCAGCATTTTCTAGATGATGTAGGGGAATTGTTGCATTGGTATTGATGTCTGCAGTGATAGCTAGGTCATCAATATAGTTCTGGGGTTCGCTCACATCATAGCAGCAGAAAGTAGCCGTGTGTTTACGGAGATAAAATCATACTTGACAGGAAATAAAACGTACACAAATAACAGGATAAGTATGTTACATTGGACGTTAATTTCATACAATTTATTTATATTCTTTTTAGCATTTGTTTGTGTATCATTGAAATTACAATTGCTTTATAGTTCATGCAATAAAAGGGAGAATGTATTCCGTAGTATCACACACCATATCACAGAGAGAAGTTACACACGTGTTGCCCACACCAAGGTTCGCGGCGAAGAGATTGAATTTAACATCACTGGTCGGAATGTCCGCATTTTCCATAGGAACAATTTTTGTTGCATGCTGGGAGTATATTTGTTATTTTTAATCTTTATTTAATTTATTTTATACAACGTTTTTATTTCATTGTTTTATTGTATTTTTAATTTTCTTTATTGTTATTATTATTATTATTATTATATATTTTATTTTTATTTATTTAAAATAGTAATATTTCTACATTGTCAATATCGATCAACCTTTTTGATGGATATCCAATTGGTAAGAGTCTTGATGGTAAAGTAAATTTAGACGAAGCATCAGAAAAAAATACATAACTGATGTAGATTAGGCGACGGGAGCAAATAGAGAAAGTGATATTTCTCGGATGTGTTATGACAGCAATCAGAAGGTGCTTGGGATATCGAAAAATGTCTTTCTAAGAATATAGGCAATTATATTAAAAAAACGGTAATTGTATGAGTAACAGAAAGCAGTTGTGAAGTTTTATGCAATAACAACCTCCTGATCAAGGCTGGACAATTTCCGTACGGATGAAGAAGAGATATATTGTTGGAACTTAGGGAAGGTTATAGAATAGAATAATCAAACGAAGGTTGGTAATGAACGATAATACTTAGGACGCGAACAAGATTCGCCAGCGGCGCGTAGAAGTAGAAGTCAACTGCTAGAAGTGAGTCAAGTGAATTTCGCAATGAATCTCATTCTGCTGATCAACATATAGTATTTATTACTGTATTTATGTGAATGGTGACATAGCCATTATCATCCGTAGGTATGCTACAATATATATTAATTGGGCTACCTAACAACTTCTGTAAATTAATGAAATAACGTAAACACGATAGAGTATTAAGAGGATAAACATTCTTTATATGTACTTAGATTAGGAAGATGTGAAGCGCCATGCTGAAAGAGACACAAATATAAGGAAAAAAGAACTTGCTGTGGCTTAAGATAAAAGGAAATATGACTGGGTCTGAGCTGGGCCTGAACTCAAAATCTCATCACTGAGCTTCAAAATTAAGTTATTATTAAAGTAATCGTAAGTTATCGTTCTACTGTCTTATTGGACTATGTTCTTTCTCCTTTCTCCTCAACAAAGTCTTCTCTTTCTCTTTCACTGCCAATAACACCTTGTCGTCCTGGGTAAGAAGTTAAACTACATACGCTTCCAGGGTAAGACGATAAACTACATCGAGCAGCAAGGCCTCTGACCAAGAGGTTTTGAGCAGCGGGGAACCATCTCTTATTTGCTGGTTTTTCCCAGGCCCACCCTGACCCAGGGTGGTAGCACCTGTTAGGGTCCCAGTTATAGGCAAATAGCTATAATCAACAATACTTTTTTGAAAAGAATTATTACCAGCAATACAATTTTGAAGGTAAAATATTAGCAGAAACAGATTTTAGACAAACAAAAAAATATTACTAGCAATAAAAAATGTTGCTGGCATTAAATAACCCATTGAGGTTGATATACCTTAAAACAAAATAAACCAAACCAAGACAATAACACCTTGATTCTTAGTAGCACTATCTCCTTGCTTAGAGTGAATTGATTAAAAACAAAAAAAGACATGGAAGTGTCATGGCCGCCGTTAGCCGCTCCCAAATAGGAACGAATAGGGCGCTTCGAGCTTGACCTTTTCACCATGTTCCCTTTCTGTTGTCCATTTTGTTTCAGTTGTCAGATTTCACGTCTTTAATTTAAAAATGTTAATGAACCTATTGTGACCTCATAAGGATTTGGGGTGCAAGGGCCATTTCACATTGCGCCCCCACTCCAGGGGGTCCACTACAGACATTACCATGAGGCCTCGCACAGAGAAAGAAAGAAACCGGATCAAGGGCTGATAGAATTTTATCATTACAACTTACTGGATGGTAAGAATGGAAGATTGGAATAGATTATCCCCTCACACATTATCTATCCCCTCAAACAAAACTGGCATACCAGTAACGAGAGATTTTTATTATGTTTTCTGGCGACATTATAGTATGCAGGGAGGTTAATATTTAAGCAAAAAAAAAAAACAGTATAACCGAAATTCGAACTCGCTTTGATGATTCAGTGCTGATTGTCATAAGCTATCAAGTATTTCTACTTGCCACACTTCCTACAATTCATAAACATTTGAGATTTTCAAGAATATAAACTTGAACGCTTCCGCTAAAACTACTTGTTTTATCCGAGAGAATTTTCTTTTGCAATCTGCCAATTACATTTTACTGAGAGAATGTATAAATTATTCATTATTCAGCAGAAAGAAACATTTTCTCAGGTTTGTGTTTGTGGCGTTTTTTTTTTTTTTGTTTTTTTTTTTTTTTTTTCATTCACATTTTTCCTCGCTGTCTTTTAACATTTTAGCTACAAATATTTTGAAAAAAATTGAATAACCGCATATTGTGTTGAAACAATGCTTTTAAAAATAGAAATAAAGTCAAGCAAAATATATTTCATTATAACGTAAAAAAGTACTGCCCAATAATTCCTTGAAAATATTTTCTTATTAATAATTTGTGTCTAAAATACAGGAGGCCCAAAAAAAATCCGGAAAATTTAAATTTACTCTATGATGAAAATATATAACTAACATATAAAAAAAGGACTATTTTACTACATGAATAAACTAAAAGAATTAACTAACATTTGAATTTTTTAACCATTTCTTGATCCAAAATGACGCACTTATCAAATGTCCAACGCGATTTGATTGTTCTATTTAAGAAAGAACATCCAACTTAGGCAGTGAAAAAATGCCAAAAAATTTGGCCAAAGTTCATTAGTTAGAACACCACATCTAACATTTGTGTTTTTGTTCTGTTTTAAGCTACTAAATTTCTATGATTTTTTTTTTCAAATAGCTGTAACAAAAATTCTAAAAATTAAATAAACCGTACCAAATTTTCTGCTTTTTATTTTATTATTTTATTTTTTATCTATTTTATTTTATTTCATTTTTTTTTTTTTTTGGGGGGGCACCCTCTATATTAAAGAATAGTTTGGTTACACCTTGAATAAACAAAAAATTCCACAAAAATTTCAACAATTACATAAACTGTAGCAAATTTTGTGTTTTTTTTTTTTTTTTTTTTTTTCTGATGGGGGGGTCGGGTGGACAAATTAAACCCACGTAATAATGGCTGGGCTAAGACTATTTCACCAAACATTGAAACACACACGCAGATATATTTGTAGTACTTTTCTAATCTATGGAATTGTTAAAAACGTTCCAGTGTAAGAATTGGTAGAAAGGCAAAATGTCATTAAATTTTGATTAAATCAGTTCAAAACGCTGCTGGTACGCCCGCAAAAAGTTCTATTCAGTGTTGGTTGGTTGTTTTTTATATAGAGGGCCACAAGATTTTGAATTTTGTGTTTATTATTTGTGTGGTGTAGTATACTGGTGTTGTCAACAAGTAATTTCCTGTATTGTGAATGTCTTACGAGTAACGTTTTAAAGTGCATTTAACCAACTTTGGGAAGATTGTTTTGTAAAATTTCTATAGCGAAAATGGATACATTTAAAATGTCTAAATAATTATAACAAAGTGTCTTCACGTGGGTTTTCAAAAATCATTATCAAAACGATCACAATTGCAATAAGTTTGTCTTTGTAATCCACCCCTGAGGATGATCTCGGAGATCGAAAGTACTTGGGTAGGAAAAAATGTAGGGAACATTCCTTGATGAATTTCATCTTAACATCAATAAACTGATTAGAGAACTAAAAAGGATTATTATAAAAAAAAAATAAATGGACATAATATGCCTATATTATTCAATGAAACACGTTTGAAAGAACATATGCTACCTGAATACACACACATGGACACGCACACACACACACGCCCACACACATATATATATATATATATATATATATATATATATATATATATATATATATATATATATATATATATATGGGATAACAATAACAAGCACTGCTGTGACTAGATATACTTATTTAGCGTCACAAGATTATCAACAAAATCTGAATGTTAATGGGTCATGAAATTGAAATTTCACAAGCATTGAAAAATTATATATTCAAATTATCAACGGAATTCTGGAAATTTTGGGGAATCTAGAAAATCATAAAAACATCTCCGTAATGTTGGGCTTTAACCACTTGAACGGATTTTCTTACTGTTATTAAATTCGATTAAGATCATTTGGTATTTTCTTGATGAGTATCTACTACTATAAATTGTCATGTTATTCTCTCTGAATTTTTCAAATTAAATTATTCAAATAAAGCAGTAAAAAATGAAAAATAATCTTCTTGATAGAGTAATACGCGTAAGAAAATTTAGAAAAAAATTTTCACATTTCATAAAGGTTATCTTCTTGTCAAGAATGAACCAAGAAAAGGTCACCCAACAACACTCGATTCCGATGCACTGGAAACAGCTTTTGAGGCTGATGCAACCTGTACACATAGGGAGATTAACGGCCACGTAAATGTTAGTCATAAATCTGTCCTCAGCGAAATGAGAAGATATGGGTCAAGAGTTAAAAAGTAAGTTCCATTTAACATGTTAGCATAGAAACGCAAACGCCTGACTGTATTCCTGTCAGTTTCAAGGGCCTTTTGTTAAAATGTTATAAACGGCGAACCAGATTTAATTCTGGAACAAACCACCTGCATGCGGATAAAAATAGAACGCGGCATGAGTTGAAGATGAGTCTTGTTCTTAGATTTATTCAACCTGTATGGCGAGACTAGAGATCCTACCGGGATTTATTACCGGTGGGCGCAATCTTAACAATATAAAAAAAAGGTTGATTATGCTGTGTTGATGGCCGATGGAAAGAAAGGTAGAGGACATTTTAAACTCGGAAAAGTGCAAGACCAACTCGACTCGTAATGAAAGCTACAGGATCTCCTTAACTCAGAAAAGTGCAGGACCATCACGACTCGGAAAGAAAGGTACATGATGTCCTAAGCTCAGAAAAGTGCAGGACCATCACGACTCGAAAGTAAGGTAATTGATGTCCTAAACTCAGAAAAGTGCAGGACCATCACGACTCGGAAAGAAAGGTACATGATGTCCTAAGCGCAGAAAAGTGCAGGACCATCACAACTCGGAAAAAAAGGTACATGATGTACGAAGCTCAGAAAAGTGCAGGACCATCACGACTCGGAAAGAAAGGTACATGATGTACGAAGCTCAGAAAAGTGCAGGACCATCACGACTCGGAAAAAAGGTACATGATGTACGAAGCTCAGAAAAGTGCAGGACCATCACGACTCGGAAAGTAAGGTACATGATGTCCTAAACTCAGAAAAGTGCAGGACCATCACGACTCGGAAAGAAAGGTACATGATGTCCTAAGCGCAGAAAAGTGCAGGACCATCACGACTCGGAAAGAAAGGTACATGATGTACGAAGCTCAGAAAAGTGCAGGACCATCACGACTCGGAAAGAAAGGTACATGATGTACGAAGCTCAGAAAAGTGCAGGACCATCACGACTCGGAAAGAAAGGTACATGATGTACGAAGCTCAGAAAAGTGCAGGACCATCACGACTCGGAAAGTAAGGTACATGATGTCCTAAACTCAGAAAAGTGCAGGACCATCACGACTCGGAAAGAAAGGTACATGATGTCCTAAGCGCAGAAAAGTGCAGGACCATCACGTCTCGGAAAGAAAGGTACATGATGTCCTAAGCGCAGAAAAGTGCAGGACCATCACGACTCGGAAAGAAAGGTACATGATGTCCTAATCTCAGAAAAGTGCAGGACCATCTCGAATCGGAAAGAAAGGTACAGGATCTCTTAAACTCAGAAAAGTTAAGGATTATCTCTACTTGGAAAGAAAGGTAGAGGATCTCCTAAACTCAGAAAATTGCCGGACGATCTCGACTCGGAAAGAAAGGTATAAGACTTCCGAGAGAGTGTAGCAGAAAAAACGAGGGAAAGGACTATCAACTGTAAAAATATGTAAAGTAGAAGAGAAAAAACCTCAATATGTTAGTTACAAATTCTTGATATCAACATGAAAATGCGTAAATATCTAGAAAGGGTTTTCACTGAGGATGGAAAATGCGACACCGCGACACGAACCCGCATTGGTCTAGCAAAACAAGCATTCCAGATTTTAAGTAAGGGCTTTGGAAAACTTAAACCTGCCGGGGTATATTGAGGGCAAGTGAAATAGGGGAGGGCAGCAACACACTTACCTGGCAAGCTTGGAGTGTGTAAACCCGTCCCTCGAGGGATATACGCATTCAGTTACTTGCCGATCACAGGGATCCGCCCCTGCGCTGGTAGGATCACAGCTAGGACAAGCTAAGTCCAGCGGCCCGAGTGAAGAAACTCGGGTCACCACCTTAAAAACTGACTTTGTGTCACAACCTGACTCAGTAGGGAGTCAAGTAAATCAACCCCTCCCTCGAGGGGTATACTCATTCGGATACTTACCTGGTCTAGGGATCCATCCCTGTGCTGTGGTATTACGGCTACGACTAGCTTGGACCGGCTCTGACCAGCTTGGAACAGCTTTGACAAGCCAAGACAAGCTATGACTAGCTTAGACCAACTTGGATAAGCTATGACCAGCTAAGACCACCTTGGACCAGCGGCCCGAGTGAAAACATTCGGGTCCCCACGTTAAAAACTGACCTTGTGTTACAACTTGACTCAGTGGGAATGTGGTGCAGGGGTTAAGTAAATCTCCTTAACTGGCAAGCTTTTATGAATGGGTGGCAGTACAGGAGCGGGAGCCGTAGCAAAATGTGAACACCATTAAGAGCCACACGAGACAAAAAGTTGTAGAGAGACATGACAGCTTATATTCTGAAGGGAGGCGGTACTTAGAAGAAAATTACCGGCGATAAGTAGTGGAGCATTTACTACAAATTTTACTGTAGGCTTAATAATATGAGAACATCTGCGTGACGTCATTTAAACGATCACACTGAATTGTTTACGTGTATTTTCTTACCGATTTGAGTTTGAACGTTTAAAGGAAGTCACTTTGAGTGCCATGAAATTGCTTCCGTCAAATATGAGAACGGTGAAATTAAAGGAGAAAAGTTGCGTATATATATACAGATAAATCCTTGAAAACAATTGTAGCAACATTGGAAAAAATAAAATTAAAATAAATATGAACTTTAGCAAATTTACCGATAAAATAAAATCATTAATTCGGAAAGTTGAAAAATGTAATTATATATATATATATAATTATTTGAGTTAAATTGAATTAAAGTACCAAGCTCTGTTCCATCTTCAAACGAAATTTAGTTCAAATAATCTTATATGTATATATATATATATATATATATATATATATATATATATATATATATATTCATCTACAGAGAGACCTTTTTCGCTGTATCACAGCTGATCACTGTGGCTAAACATACGGTTGCATCTAGGTAGGATCGAAACCCGACTGAGTTGGCGTCAATCGAAGAATCTACCCCCTAACCCGCAGGCGCAGGTCAGGCATGAAGGTAAATTAAGCCTATTCATATTTAGATAAACATGCCAGTGACTGAGAGAACTCGATTCGTTTTATCGAAGAGTATTGCATTAGTAGCAGTAATAGTCACTGTTTACAAACTCACTCTTCTTCCCCAGAGCGCTCAACCGAAATAATTTTTCAGGAGCATATATATATATATATATATATATATATATATATATATATATAGAGAGAGAGAGAGAGAGAGAGACAGAGAGACAGAGACAGAGAGAGACAGGGAGACAGGAATCCGACAAAACGATAAGAAACAAGTAAGAAAACAGATCTTAATCAGACATGTTTAATTTTATTAAAGCGTCGTCAGAGATAAAGAAAGAAAAATCTTGAACTCTGATGGAGGTTCAATAAAGTAAAACATGTTAGATTAAGATCTGTTTTTCGACTTGTTCTTTATCGTATCTCATATATTCCAACACATCGTGGTTACGCACAGGTTTGTCTCTCATAATGACCTGATGACGCCTTCAGAAGGACGCGAAACGTGTTGTCTGTACAACCTTTTCAACTTTCTCTCATTATCTTCACTTTTTACCGGATGTTTATCTACATCCTACTAACACACATATATACGTTATCGTAATGGAAAAATGGAAGAGGAGACGAAGAATTAAGTTTTTTTTTTTTTAATAGTTTTCTCATCTCTGGAAAGTAGTGTGCAATATAACGAACGTGATATTTCAGTTTTAAAGTTAGTTAACGGTTTTCTCTGTAGTTGCTTTTTGCTTTCTATGTTTTGTTTAAAAAAGATTAATGACCAAATATTTGAGTCATTTACAAAATTAGTGTTACGGATTTTTTTTCCTTATTTAAAACTAATTTTGACACACTTCGCTATGTAGAAGTTTCTGAAATCTCGAAAATTCTAATGATGCAACTAAACTCGAAAATTAATAGAAATTCGAAATATGTCTCTCTTGTTTTTTTTTCTTTTTTTTAATTTTCTGCTTTATCATGTTTATATTTCCCGTTCTGTTTGCATTTATTTCTCTGGCGATGAACCGAGTTCAGATTTTCCCCAAAAAAGAGGAAAAGAAAAGTTTCATTACATTTGATATTTTCATTTAGCTGCTCAGCGTTGCTCGTTGTTTGTGGGGATAATGAAAAACTTACGTGTGTATGCATGCATATATATATATATATATATATATATATATATATATATATATATATATATGTATATGTGTGTGTGTGTGTGTATATATATATATATATGTGTGTATATATATATATATATATATATATATATATATGTATATGTATATATGTATATATATATATATATATATATATATATATATATATCTATAAGTATATCTGTATATGCATATGTGTATACATATCTGTATATCTATATATATATATGTGTGTGTGTATATACATATGTATATTTATGAGTATGAGTGTATATATATATTCGTATATATATATATATATATATATATATATATATATATATATGTGTGTGTGTGTGTGTATATATATGTTTTTATGTGTATATATTGAAGATATATAGGACTGTATATATTGATTTGTGTGCATAAATATGTGTATATATCTGTATATATATATATGTACGTATAAATATGTGTACACGTATCTGTATACATACGTATATGTATATGTTCGCATACATACGTATATATATATATATATATATATATATATATATGTATGTATGTATGTACGTATACTTACGTATATATATATATATATATATATATATATATATATATATATATATATATAACACATATGCATAATATCTTACATTGATTGCACAACTTTGAATTTCATACCGAGAGAATTTTCAAGGTAATTGAGGTTGTATAATATTTCTGTTTATCGAGATTTTAAAAATAAGGGATGGTTTAATAATAAGAAAGAAATCCAGCACTCATGAATATTAACTACGAACACGGCCACAAGGTGCTAATTGTGTTCTAAAAGTAAAACATCCCTATAAACCTCGAAACATACACACAACACATACACCCAGTTAAATCAGAAATGACGGAAAGGAATTGGAATTATAGAACATTTGGACAGTTTCTACATATTCTATCCATACAGGAAAACAATTTTTCGATCACAAGGAAAACTAAAATAAAAATCTTAATCGTAGCCCCTTGTCTGTTGTCTTTAATGGAACATTCATATATATATATATATATATATATATATATATATATATATATAGATAGATAGATAGATAGATAGATAGATAGATAGATGTATGTATTTACATGAGACAATTAAGGACTGATGATAGCCGCGTACAGCAAGGCTTGAAATTGACTATCATCTATGTTGAGGTAATTTTGTTTTGTTTTTTTCGCTATAAAAAATACATATGCTATGTTATAATAAATACATCAAGCTCTCTGTGGATCAGTTTTAATAACTAATATTACTAGGTTCCACCTGATTATATTCCAACGGATCGATTACCTGTACTATATATATATATATATATATATATATATATATATATATATATATATATATATATATATATAATGTGGTATAAAAAACGTGTGTAAACAAAATACACATTTTCACACCTTCATTCCACTATTGAGTGAACTGATAACTTTTCTCAATAAACAAATGGAGAAAGATTTGTACATACAGGCAATATATATATATATATATATATATATATATATATATATATATATATATATATATATATATATATATATAGGTTTATAGCGACAAACACAGATTTTTATTTTAAGTTTGAGATACCGATAAACATGTGAATATATATGAGATTGTAATATGTATGTATCTGTCATAAAAATAAATTTGGTATTACTCGAGATTTTCCACCCTTATTAGTATATATTCGTAATTTTACAAAAGCAAATGTTTTGAACAAAATATGAATGTAATGTCATTTAAATAATGAGAATATTGTATAGAAGACATTAAACTGAAACGTACATCTAGCTTCGAAATTTTAGAAATGTCTCATTTTTGGGAACTGCGACCTTAAATTGTAAATAAGCACCAATGAAAATGAAGACTTCAACTGGATGAACAAACAGCCCACATAACAAGCTTGTATATTCGAGATCCACTTTCTTCAGATATTCACTACTTTCCATTGCATAATATGATTGAGCATAACCATATAGGTATATTTATGTTTTTATGAATGGTTTTTATCTTCTTGAAATATAGCTACACGTGTACCTTCTAAAATCAATATAAATGACCGAACTACAATTTTACGCCAATCGGCACTAACCAGATCACAAAATATTCCGAACCAGTACGTTCTTGAAATCTCAAAGATAAGGGCGGTTTCCTTTCTCCATTTGTTTAGCCGAAAAAGTTATCACCGCAATCAATAGTGTAATGAAGGTGTGAAAATATGTATTTTGTTTACAATTTCTTATGTTCCTTATGGAGGGCTTTTAAAATACGCCTTAGGTTCTATCACACGTTGTATTCCACTTGATTTACTGCAAGTCGCGTCGTTATAGAAAACTACCTATAACAACATGAATTTTCGTAGCTCGTTATTATTCACTTGTACCTAAATTACACGGAACAAAGCACAGATCTGTGAGATAAAATCCTCATACGCGCTTATCACACCTATAATTAAGTCGTCGAATGTCAAAATAATTCTTTACAATTCGGGTCCAGGAAAAACAAATGAACTGGAAAAGGCCAGCGTCATCTTTCCGTTACTGACCTTAATCCAAAAGTGACTTAGACAGAGTGTTCTCTGGAGGAGTAGTGAAATTTCGTTGGAAGACCTTATTAAAAAAATGAAACTATCACACACCATGAAGTGTTGCTCTATACATGCAGTCATAAATATAAACACGTCCAGGGTATGACGATAAACTACATCCTGCAGCAGGGTTTCTGATCGGGAGATTGGCGACTTTGAGGAGCTTGGAATCCTCTCTTAATTTATGTTGTTCCCAGGTTCAACTTGACCGTGGGTGGTAGCACCTAATAGGATCTAAGCTAATGAACCCAGAAACAAAAGCAGGACATTTTTACTGTAACAGTACCAAGACTACATTTTATGATCTACAAAATGAATATATAAAAACACTGAACGTATAGAATTATCTGTCTATATTTCTGAGGTGAGGTGTTATGTCACTATTTACATTATTCGGACTATTGTCCTCATCTTTGTCGCCATATTTATTACAACGTTTCGGCCCTTCAGTATCTGTCTATATTTCTGAGATGAGGTATTATGTACACTATTTACATTATTCGGACTATTGTCCTCATCTTTGTCGCTATATTTATTACAACGTTTCGGCTCTTCAGTATCTGTCTATATTTCTGAGATGAGGTATTATATCACTATTTACATTTTTCGGACTATTGTCCTCATCTTTGTCGCCATATTTATTACAACGTTTCGGCCCTTCAGTATCTGTCTATATTTCTGAGATTAGGTATTATGTCACTATTTACATTTTTCGGACTATTGTCCTCATCTTTGTCGCCATATTTATTACAATGTTTCGGCCTTTCAGTATCTGTCTATATTTCTGAGATGAGATATTATGTCACTATTTACATTTTTCGGAAAATTGTCCTCATCTTTGTCGCCATATTTATTACAATGTTTCGGCCACCTCTAGTAATTATGACCACACAAAAAATATTGCCAAATGCTAAATATCATCTACCCCGTATTCCATTGCGAAAGCCGAATAATATATTTTTATTACTTCAAATCTTCTAAAGAACATAAATTTTAGCATTAAATGACCCATAAATATGCTGTTAAACAAACACATCAATCAATCATAGATGCAAACACTGGAAAGAAACAATACAGCTATTAATAAGAATTGAAATTAATGCATGCAACATTTTACAGCTCTGGAATCACTCCTTCATATCTAGTCAGCCTACAGACTATTCATCCCACTCTCCTATATAGGATAAAAGTATTATCACATGGTATCTGGTGTACAGATGTAGTAAGTCTACCCGTGTTCAGCATTCTGTATTCTTCAAAGGAAGTGCCCATTATATTTGAAATAGTTAATGGTGCGGTACGCAGTCGAGACTAAGTGGTGACATCGTCGATAATCGAATCAAATGCTTGTTCACGAAGGGAACGTTTATTATCCAAAAAGCAATAGCCCAACACGTAATCCACACATAAACTCCGTAACTAACCAATACAAACATGTACACACGCATATATATATATATATATATATATATATATATATATATATATATATATATATTCCTTCGTCCCATCTCTCCCCCAACCTCTTTCTTTTTTATATATATATACATATATATATATATATTTTCCTTCGTCCCATCTCTCTCCCATATGTGTATATGTCAACACGAAATGTATCTTTAATTAACATCCGTCGACTTTCTTTCTCTCCTCTTTTTAAATCCCCCCATCTCCTAAAATTCTCTCTGTTAAGGTTTCATGTCCCTCCTCCTCATAATTTCTCTAAATTCTGTTTTGATTTCCGGAGTTGTTTTTCTGTTTTCATTTTGAATTTGTAGGTCTGATGATTTGATCGTATTTACGATTCCAATGGAATAAATTATGACCATGGAATATTAGCGTTTAAGGAATTATATATATATATATATATATATATATATATATATGAAGAGATATATATATGAAGAAATATAGTTTTAAGATGTGCTATATTTATGGGATAAAGATTCAATATCAGAAATAAAGCGTATGTAAATGTAAAGATTAACATACCGCGACAGGTTGTTTCATAAAGACGCCGTCTGAAGATTTTGGTCAAGCATGAAATTGATTTCAATGTTCAATTTTATATATGACATATATTTATACTAGTGCGAATATTTATATAATAAAATTTATATTTATATACGTATACCATTAGCAAATGAATCCTGTGGGTATGCGACAAGTTCTTTCTTCTTCCAACTTAGTGTAATTGTGCTGCAGAATCACAATGGAAGAACAACACCGAAGAATAGAACGCACATAACTTGAGAAATTTCAATAGCAGCAACAACTAAAATGGATAGGGCATGTAACACGAGGAGAAAATATTGATATAATGGAGCTGTCGATATTCCACAGCACTTCGAGTAAAAGGTTGGGAAATAAACCACCTTCTTTACTAGAAAGGGACATAACAGCTACTTACGGGATTCGATAACATCTGCTATCACCTGGCAGTGGATTAGACCTTAGATCTACGTCTAACCATAAAATACTCTCATATATATATATATATATATATATATATATATATATATATATATATATATATATATATATATAATAAAATCACTAAAAATAGCCATATTTTTCAACTCCTCCGGTGTCTTATCAAGTGATCACTTGATAAGACATCGGAGGTGCTGGAAACAACATGGCTATTTTTGTAGTGATTTTATAACATATTTATTTTATAATTGTTAAATAAATAATTATATCTGCTCTACTATGTATTGAGCACTATTTTAAGAATAGTAATTTTTGTTTATTGGAATTTATTCAGTATACACCAATCCAATACTTGGATATATATATATATATATATATATATATATATATATATATATATATATATATATATATATAGAGAGAGAGAGAGAGAGAGATAGATAGATAGATAGATAGATAGATATATAGATTATATTTTGCTTTTTTATGGGGAGAAAGAAAGATAGAAAAAGGAAAATGCTTGCACATCATTATTACCTCCTCTTCCTGTTCCCTCCCTTAATAATTTTTTCTCATATTCTCACTCATTAACCCCATGTTCGTTAGTGGTGTTATTGTCTATATGATGACTGAGACTCGATTTTTTGCAATGGTAACGCGTTATTTAACTTCAAATATGCTGTGACTTTTTAACTCTTCAGTGGACATATTTTTCTCCCGCACAGATTTAGGCACATTGGTCGATTCTGAAAGTATTTGTTATAGTAATATTTTGGTGATCTTTCATATGAGGTTTTAGTCTACCGACTAACACACATTATTTTTGTTTTAACCTAGGGAAGGTTACTGAAGAGAATAATCAAAACGAAGGTTGGTAATGAACGATAATACTTTGGACAAGAACAACACATATAAGATTCGCCAGGCGCGTAGTAGTCAACTGCTAGAAATGAGTCAAGTGAATTCCACAATAAATCTCCAACTGTAGGATATCTGTCAACCGCCCTACGCGGTCAGATGTGGCACAAGGACGAATTTAATGTGTGTTATCCGAGGCTTGGCCAAAAATTCCTCGTAGATCCCCGTATAAAACGGGGTCGGGTAGCTGTTTCCAGAGACAAGACACTGCCTTTTGACATAGCTATGTCTGGAAATCCTCTCTGTCCGGGGTCAGAGAGTTTGACCAGCATAGATGGAGACAAATATACAACTGTAGACCAACATACATTATTTACTACTGTATGTGAATGGGGACATACCCATTATCGTCCGTAGGTAGGCCACAACAATTTACAGCAAGTATAAATGCATAACGTATACGGAATGACATCTCTCCCTCTGTGTGCGTGTGTGTGTGTTGTTCGTGAATGATTTTTGATGCCAGTCTCATTTAACCAAACACAGGCACATTCAATTCAAATCAGATGAAACACTATGCCAAAATTCTCAGTGAGATTAACGGAACGATCCTGTTGAAAAGCTATCTTCATGTTATGCACGGTTTTCCCAATTCTTCCCTAAATAGTTGGTCTTCCTCAGTGTATCCTTTATACATACTTATATATATATATATATATATATATATATATATATATATATATATATATCAGATGAAAAAAATAAGTTTCAATAAAATAATAAGGGTCGTCAGTTCAAGTTCAATAATTATCGGGTATGACTTAAAGACTACGCCTTAAATATGGATAATAATGTTGTTTTATGGTGGGAGGCGGAAGTGTGTACCATGTGGGTTCTATATTAGTTATCAATACTTCCCACCATTATTTACGCGCTCTCATTCCTGGATTAGGAAAATTCAAGATTGACAAATTTTATTTACAATTCACAAAATGTATCTCCCCATTGAATTATAAGTCATATTTTCCTTACTATGCTCTATCTTACCAGTAATATATATATATATATATATATATATATATATATTATATATATATATACCAACTATATGCATATTACGTAACAGAATACTCTATGGAGTATAAGGCCACATCTTCACAAATGGATATTACTGTTCTGTGTTAACTGGGATGATTTACTATACAATGGTGAAGTGGTTTTGAATTAAAAGTTGTGGTCTCCAAGATACATTACCAGTCATTGCTTTCCGCGTTCCTTTTAATTAACTCCTAACTCTGCACAGAAGTATATTTATATATATATATATATATAAATAACGCTATATATACTATTTAATATATACAATTATATTTCCGCGTTCTCAAAACTATATGCGTATATATATATATATATATATATATATATATATATATATATATATATATATGTATATATATATGTATATATATATATATATATACATAGTTTATATATCATAACATATATATTATATATATATATATTTTTTTTACATATCTATGTGTTCTATATATATATATATATATATTTAAATTAATCAGACAGACCGAATATTTTCTAGTAAGAAGATTTTTTTCAAAGTTCGTCCAGTAACTGTGATGAGTCTCAGGATGCATTGGTACATGTTGGTGCGCTGTTATATATATATATATATATATATATATATATATATATATATATATATATATATATATATATATATATAACTTGATGACAGTACACATGACACAGTCAGAGTCTACTGCTGATTGTTTATCTTTTATGACATCGATTGTATTTGGATGTTTAACATAAAAAGATGCTTTTCATGCCACAATCATACAACTCAATTAAAATCCTATAAATATCATTATTTTATCTAAACTATTTCAAAGGCCTTTCTTCCGAACGTTAATGACATGTCAGTTTTGTGAGACAATCATTCTGTATAGTCGTTTTCTACTACTTTGTTTTACCGAAACAAGTCGATTTTATGTTTTTCACTATTCTGTCTTGTGTTATTTTTTTATTAGATTGATGCAAAAGTTTCAAGCATTGCTATTGACAATATTCTCTATACATACCATTTCCTAGCATCCTTATTTTATCATTCATTTGTTTCAACAATAATACATGGTCTTTTACTCTTTTTCTCCTTATCTACTCACGAACGGAGTTGCCAAATAAAAAATGAGAAACTAAATCAGATTTTAATAGCTGGTGAGGCTAACTCAGATATAAAGTTTTAAAGGTGACTCATTTTGTATTTTCTTTCTGACCTTCACTTGTGCTGTATTCTATGTTGTTACTAGTTTCATCTCCTCGAACCACAACGCCACTTCATAGACTGTATGAACGAAAGACGTTTTCATTTTCATATTGGTTTTATTATACGAGAAGTGAGGTGATTGGAATACTGAGAAAAGATTCAAAAACACATTATTGCGGATCAATGACGACTAAATTTTTGTTAGTGTATATATGCATGTGACTAATATGTGTGTGTGTGTGTGTGTGTGAATATATGTGTATGTCTGTGTGTACATATTTAGATATAAATAAAATGTATCGGTAAAGGACAATATTAAAAAATGATTTTTTTTTTTTTGCTTTTTATTTATCCATGAATTCAGGCCGGTAGCCGAAAATAAATAAATAACGTATTTAATAAAAAAAAATGGCGTCTACACAAGTATGGATAACCACTAACAACACACACACACACACACACACAAACACACATATATATATATATATATATATATATATATATATATATATATATATATATATATTAATTATTTTGGGGTCTGCCAGTCTGAATATCTTATTGTATATATATATATATATATATATATATATATATATATATATATATATATATATATATATATAAAGAGATTCAGGCAGACCCCAAAATAACCTGTTTAAATATTAAATAGGACGTCTACTCTACTATAGGCATCCACTAAAAATTGAAAAACGTACCCTCTACGTAATTCTGGAGCGGTGTGCTAAATATAAATATAATATCTATCAACTGATTGGCATTTTATTAATCCCATATACATACACACACACACACACACATATATATATATATATATATATATATATATATATATATATATATATATATATATATATATATATATATATATATATACATGCACACACACACACATATATATATATATATAAAATATGATATTATATATATATTATATATGCGCAGTACTTTTTGAAAGCGCTCAATATCAGTGATAGAGGTAACATATTCACTGTATGGATATGTGTTTTGTAACCTTTCACGCTTTTGTGATCATCAAACAGATTTTGTCTGATGATCACAAAACCGTTTTACAAACTCATATCCGTACGACTGAATATATATATATATTTGCGTATATTTCAGCATATATATATATATATATATATATATATATATATATATGTGTGTGTGTGTGTGTGTGTATATTTTCAGCAGCATGTTTTAAATGAGACATGTTTCGTTGAATAATTTAGACGTTTTTTTTTCTGTCTATTAATTTTCATTAGGGTCCTTTCATATCCGCTTTTTGGTGTCATTATTGAAGGACAAGAGAAAAACGCTGTGTTGATACATATTTCTTTTATTTCATTTATTTATTTACATTTTTTTTATATTTTGCTATGTCGAAAATACTCGGAAATAAAAGAAAGATTTATCAACACGGCGATTTTCTTCTTTCGTCCTTCAATAATGACACCAAAAAGCCTATCCGTGAATATGAAAGGATCGTATTGAACATAAGTAAACAGAACATGTCTAAATTATTCAACGAAACATCTCTCTCGATATATATATATATATATATATATATATATAAAGAGAGAGAGTGTGAGAGACAGAGAGATTAGGGTATATCTACTGGAAATTGATGTGAGTGTAAAGCGCGGGTTGATAGAGTTTTATATCCACACATTCTTAAATATTTTATTTTCTTTTTTAATTATTTTAGTATGAAAAGGGTTACAGGGTGTGAAAATGAAAGAAAAGACTGAGTATGGAGAGGACAGATAACAGGCCCAAAAAATGAACGGGTTTGAAGAAGTTAAAAGATGGTGATTGATTTTGCATTTACATTTTTGAAGACTGTAGCTATAAGCGAAGTAAGTAAACGCGAGAGGGTTCCAAAGGTGGGAAGTCTGATAAAAAGAAACTCTTGGCGTAGAAGTTACATTTAGTTATTTGAAGGATAAAATACGGGACCTAAATGGCAATCTAGTAGCGCGCTTAAATTCATGTAGTCGTTGCACCATGGAAAAAACCTCGTCAGAACATTTGCCCTGAAATATGTGTCGATAAGAGAAGACTGAAAATAGGGAGGAGTGAAGAAAAAATATTAACGGGATTCGAGCATACAGAAATTGCCGTTATATTTATATTTTTGAAGATTAGTTATCAGAGAAGTAAACGGAAGAGAATTCCAAAGGTGGGAAGTGCGTGAAAAGAAACTGTTGAAATAGAATTTGCTTTTAGTTATTTGATGAATAAAATAAGGGACCTAAACGCCAATCTAGTAGGATGCTTAAATTCATATCTTCAGGGGACCTGATAAAAAAAGCTTGATGTTTTTAAAATTTTCTTTTTCTTTTTATATTTCGATTGAAATAAATCAATCAAGGAACTAATAATATCATCTATACTTCCAGATGTGATTATCTTTACAATTAATGCGAGTTAAGGAAGCAAGCGGCCGAGGTTCGGTGGATTTGACAGAGCACGAAGGGTAATAAATGTCAATGCAAATGAGAGGACTTTCGGTATCGTCCACCCTGCTGAATGAAATCATCCTGAATATTTTATTATTAGGTTTAATTACCATATGTTTTCCACAATCTTCAACGTGTCGAACAGATATGGCTCAATCTGGGTATTTCGCTAGATTTGATTGGCGTTTCTGTATGCCACGATCTTTGTTATAAAGATTGTTTGATTATGGGATTTTGCAGGCATCTCTATATCTGTCGCTGTGTATATCTAGGATTGCAGAATATAAGATATAAAACTAATTATCGAATTGAACATTAGTGCCTACGCATGATAAAATACCGGTTAACGTACGATTCCTGAAGTCAATCAACGCCGACCCTAGTGATTACCTTGACGAATCACCGCCTGGGGATACCAGATGCTTTACGTTTGGATTTGCGGGTGTTTAATTGAAAACGACTTCAAATTGGAACTCAAAGAGTTGTGTTCCAATTCCAGTCGGTTTCGTTATATTACGCGCAAATATCTTTGGTATGAATCAACCTCGTCTTCTTCCAGCTACGGATTAATTAGTAGGATTTGCATAAATACATCATTATTATCGCCAAAAATTCTTAAAAAACTATAGATATTTTTACGGTTTTACTATGGGGAATTGAAATGGGTCCCGTATAACATTCCCACGTAGTGGATGCAGACGTTGTAATAAATAAAGTATAAGACGCGACTGACTTCTGATTTATACAATTTGTATTAAACAATATTACAAATAAGTCCTTTCAAATTAATCGTGTCAGCGACCAAACTTATCTGCTGATGAAGAGTCGATGTTTTTGCTATCTACGGACTCTGTGGTGATAACGGTGTAGATCCGGCTGATTCTGCAAGTGTTCATTTCGTAGGTCTTACCAAGAATGAATGTTCTTCAAAAAGAGATAGAAAAGCGAACCAGTCAGAAAGTGTATGCTGATTGGCTAACCTTAAGCTGCCAAGGGCAGATAACCATATCTCTTATTTCTCATAATGCATAGCATGCAAATGATTGATAAGCCGTACAAAACAAATCAATCAAATTTGGTAATCGAATGACAAAATGAAAAATTCCTAATTAATGCCTGTCGTGTCTCGGAAGTAATTCTTCAGGCGAATAATGGGTTTAAACGACGAAAATTAGTTTTGCATATACAGAGCAGAGAGAAATGCTAAAAATTACAATATTATATGGAAAACGCTGAATATAATATAATATGGAAAACGCTGAATATAATATAATATGGAAAACGCTGAATATAATATAATATGGAAAACGCTGAATAATCACGGAATCTGATATTTGAATTTTTTTTTTTTAAATTTATTACTTTCAGAGTATTTCGATATACAAGCATGCTAATCCCATTTAGCTTTATATCATTTTCATTTTTAGAAATACACTTTTTAAAAAGTGATCTTAGCACGGAATCACACATCTAAACCGACGGTATGAGTTTAAACATATTTATATTTCTTTCTATATTTCTATGCATGTATATTAGATCTGGTTGATTTTTTTTTTCTTTCGAAAATCAACATTACAGTCAGCGAGGTTTTTATGTGACTTAGAAAATTAGATTCACTATTTTAAAGATTGTATGAAAAAACGTACCAAAATTCCTGATTTCCGCGGGTATTTGCTTACATGGAGACTTAAGAATTTTAACATTTCAAGAATAAATCCAAGTTGATAACTTTTTTATTAGATACATCGAATGAATGATATATTCAAAAGAGAATTATAATTATGAATCACAAGTAATATATGCAATTTTTTCACTGTATGCAATACCCTTCTCCTCATCCTTTCTTCTATCACTCCTATCTGATCTTGCTCCAAATTTTCTGTAACCCCTTGCGTCCTAGTGGCTTCCCGCCTTGCTTGGGGTGAAATGCTTAAAAAAAAAAAAGAAAGTAAAATTTGTAAAATATTGCAAAAGATTACAAAACGGCTACTCAATGAATAAGTTTCGTTAGATCATAATTAATAAAAGTAAAACATAGATAAGTCTAAATAACTATATAATACCTCTGGGTACAAATTATAAGACAGTGTTTAAATTTGCATTGTTTATTGAACATTACGCTAAAACTACTTCATTGTATAACATATTCCATCATAATTTAGCTAAATTGTTGAGTATAATTACTCTTTGAAGTAAATGAAGGTCTTATTTGATGACACAATAATTTAGTAATAATGTGCTTGTGACATGCATTTTGTCCACATACAATTTGTAAAACTACAGTAAATTATAAATCTTTTAAGGGCATTCTATAAGGCTCTCCCTGATCCCCGAAATTAAATCCTAACGCTAAGATTTTGAACCGAAACCTAATATTTAAATCAGTTTCCTTAAAGTATAGTAACGATTTGGAAAGAAATATTTTCTGTATTTTCTGTCCTTTTTATCATCCCATACCCCAAATTTCAAATTGAGTGCAATACTAGATTTCCAAATCTGACCTGCCTTCATGTATATTTGAGTTAGAAATCTTTGACAAAGTGGAAAATATTTACATGTAACGCGTTTTCATGTGTTTCATGTGACGATCTTTAGAACTTAATCACAATGAAGTGATGTTTGATTTGATGTGATTACACAAGAATTTGAAGGGGAGAGGACGCTGAAATTTCAATTTTAATTTCTTTTAAACATGTCTTTGTGCCTACAGTCTAGCCGATTTAATTTAGTTTCTGTGGTGATAAAATCTGTTCGAGTTACCTCCCCTCTTTATTGTAACACTTCTAAACTGTAAAAGGCGTCTACACGGCGGTCATATTGTAATCCAATAAAGCTTCAGTAAGCACCATTCCAAAACTTTGTCGATGTTCATTGGTTTATTTTTTTCATGAAGATCTCCAAAGAACTAGGACGTAAATTTGCTGATGATCATCTAGCGATTAAACAGTTCCTATGTATTTTCATCTAAGTAGATATTTTAAAACAAAATTGTGCTCAGACTCATTACATTGAGCAAATGATGCATTAAAATATTACATATTTCTCATATTTGAGTATGTTAGTGTATATAAAACTGTATAGATACGTGTATGAAGAAAACACATTAAAAACCTTTTAGAAAATTCGCAAAAATCTTTATGATCCACTATATGCTTACTGGAAAGCGTTTATTTGATCAAAGCAAACAAATAATGAAAATTTAGGACATAAGCTTTAGTGTTATGTTTCGAGAAACGAAATTAAACAACACAATATACAAAAATATCTACCGATAGGGAAACCAGATGGTGGACAAAATCTTTTTATGCGGTTGCTTTAGCTCAGCACGCAGC
>CAHIKZ030005329.1:1252500-1267500 GCA_903632075.3 Acanthosepion pharaonis | reverse complement strand
AAGGAAGCTAGTAGAGCAAACAAAAGGAATCTTAGATGAGGATATATTAGCACCGGATCAATTTAGAACCAGAGTGGGGGGTCTGTTAAGGAACAATAGAGATGTGGTAGCCCAGTCAGATAAGGAACTAGGTCAGACCCACACAGTCGAAATGAAAAATCGACACCGGAGACCACCCCCGTGAAATTAAAACCCTACCGAACACCTATACATAAAAGACCCTTTGTAGAAGAGGCAGTAGGAAATGTTGAAGCTGGGATGATCGAAAGATCGATCTCTCCTTGAGCTTCCCAATAGTAATGGTAGGTAAAAAAAGATGGCGGCCACCGTTTCTGTGTAGATTTTAGAAAGCTGAATTCTATATCGAAGCTGTTGGCGGTGCCATTGCCATTGATAGACGACATTTTGGCATTATTAGGGAAGGCAAAGTACTTCTCTACGTTGGACTTGAGGTCCGGTATTGGCAGGTAGCCCTGGATGAGGCTGACAAGGAGAAGGCCGCATTCGCGTGTCACCTGGGACTGTTTCAGTTCAGAGTGATGCCATTCGGTTTAGCTAATGCCCCGGGAGTCTTCCAACAGCTAATGTCAATAGTGTTAGGAGGATACGAGAGCTTTGCCATGGCGTATTTGGACGATATCTTGATATTTTCGGAGACAGTGGAACAACACTTTTTTCATTTAAGACAGGTGTTGGGAAGGTTGAGGAAACACGGATTAAAATTGAAATTGTCAAAGTGTCAGTTTCTGAGGGAAGAAACTAGGTATTTAGGCTTCGTCATAAACGGAGACGGTATTAAACCCGACATGGATAAGGTAAAGGTCATAAGGGAAATGCCAGAGCCTAAGACAGTGAGGCAGGTAAGAGGTTTTATAGGAGCTTAGGCTACTACCGGCGCTTCGTCCCGGCATTTTCAAGAATTGCCATACCGCTAGTGGCCCTGACGAAGAAATACGCTAGGTTCAAGTGGACAGAGGACTGTCAACGAGCATTTGATTCGCTAAAGGAACAGTTGACGACCGTTCCACTGCTGACGTATCCAGACCTCAGCAAGCCCATGATATTATACACGGATGCCAGTGAGCAGTGTGTAGGAGCAGTACTTACCCAGCCGTGTCCTGATAAGGAAGGACCAGTGCCAGGCATACCAGAGGAAGTACTGATATACTTCCTCTCCCATAAGCTCTCAGAGACACAACAGAGGTGGCCAGTAATAGAGAGGGAAGCATATGCTATCATGTATGCTCTCCAAAAACTGGACTACTATTTAAATGGTGCGGTCTTCACTATAAAGACAGACCACAAGCCTCTGCAGTACCTATTGCAGGGGAGAGGGACAAATAATAAAAAAATTCAACAGTGGGCACTTAAGTTAAGTGGCTACCACTGTAAGATAGAGTATTTGGCAGGAAAGGAAAACACGTGCGCAGATTTACTCTCAAGAATACCGAAACAACTGGAAGAAAGATCTGTAAGGGTAGAACAGGGAGTAGATGATAAAGCCTATAGAATAGGAGTAATTAACTCTAAAAGCTAAAAGATCGCCCTATATTAGAATCGGACGAAGAAGGGGACGCCCAGATAATAACCGATCCTTACTGGACAGAAGGAATTGAGAAGGAGCAAGCAGACAGTGAAATAGCTGCTCTGAGAGAGAAGGTGAAGTCAGGAGAGACCACCAAGTATGCCATAATAGAGGAAAGGTTGTATTATCTCTCAGGAAGGGATGAAGAAGTCAAACCCAAGTTGTATGTGCCCAAAAGTCTAAGACCAGAGATATTGGAACAGTGCCACGAAAGGTTGGGTCACATGGGAATTGATAGGACATGTGATCTCACAGGAAAGGTACTATTGGCCCAAACTGTACGGAGAAGTCACTAACTATGTTCGAAGTTGTGTAGTGTGCCAGTCGCAGAGCAGAAGGCAGAAATGGCACCCTTGGAGGAAACAGACGTACCAAACTTCCCTTCGAGAAAGTGAGTATGGATGTATCAGGACCATATGGGGAAACTGCACAAGGAAACAACTATATAGTGAGTTTTGTCGATTGGCTAACAAATTGGCCTGAAGCATTTGCAGTACCAGACAAGAAGGCCAGAACTGTGGCCGGGTTGATAATAAGTGAAATCTTCCCTAGGTATGGTGCCCCTGTGCAATTGGTAACAGATAATGGCACGGAGAATGTGAACAGCATCATGAGACAGGTTTTGACAGGTTTGAATGTAGAGCACATAAAAACATCCCCATATCACCCCAGGGAAATGCTAAAGTGGAAAGGTTTCATAGAACCTTGGGAGATGTATTAAAGTTGGTCAGAAAAACATTGAAATTGGGACTTGTATTTGACGCAGGCTCTGGCGGCCGTGAGGTTTACGATAATCGAAACCTCCAGATTTTCTCCCTTATTTTTGTTGTTTGGCAGAGACGTGGTCCTGCCTGTAGATAACCTACTGAAGCCCCGAAGAAGGTATATGGGAGAAGATCATCATCAACTATTGCTGGAACAGCAACATAAGATATTCGTACAGGCCAGAAGAAGAATAAAGAGGCCCAGAAGAAAAGAAATGAGAGGGTGAATGCTGAAAGAAAGGTGGTAGAATTGAAGGTTGGAGACCCTGTCTACTATAAAATCCACCAGAGAGAAGGAAAACTGGACCAGAGATGGGAACCGTACTACCGGATAGTAGAGCAGACGGGCCCAGTATCATATGTAATATGGGATCAAGTGGCAGGACGAGCAGGAGGGTTCATGCCAATGATCTGAAGAAGGCTGAAATAGCTAACCTGAAATGAGCGAGCCGAGGCCTAAGAAGACAAGGAAAAAAGGAAGGTAACTCTGGTTGAACCGAAGGAATGGAGACGGAGGAAGACCTGAAGAAGATGATGAGATAGGTCGACTTGACCAGATAAACGAAGCAGTCCGAGGACAGAGTTGGAACCCTCAGCGGGGATTAGCGATGTTCAGTCGTCGACTGAGTCAGTGCAGAGAAGACCCCGTGAGATCGCCATCACACCCCATGTCCGAAGAAAAGGAAGAAAAAGACGAAGAGGTCCAATCAGGCAGTCGAAGGCTCTAAAAAGAGACACCCTGAACAGGACGAAGGACCCAGCGAGTGGGAAGAGGAGGATTGAATACCCTTTCCCCAGCTTAGGGAAAGGATAAGGAACAGGAGAAGTTTAGACATAGAGTCGAGAGGTATTGAAGACATTCAAGGCGAAGACTCTAAACAGAAAGAAGAATCAGAGGATGAAGAAGAGGACAAAAAACCTTCTGACGGGAGTTAAACACAGAAGGAAGGGTGGAGGTTGAGCAGAATCACCTCGGAAGATGAGATCAGGGAGGAGAAGAACCCCAAATCTCAGTAGAACAAAAGGGCTGTGCAGAATAGAAGCATTTAGTGTCAACAGATAACGACACTGGCTCATCCAAGATCCTATTGGCTGACTATGGTAGATGTGAGTGGAGGGGATGGAGATGCGGGCTGCACCTCACGAGGAACGGAAGATCATTGGCATTATTGATTGGCCACCAGTGGTGTCATGAAGTACGACCTTTAGAGTGGGGCGCCACGCACACCTGACCAGACCATTCTGTCTGCTAGGGGTTAGTTAGAGGAGGGAAGAGCCGAACTAAGAGGAAAGTTATGAAATGATTGAGTGATGAGTCGAGCGAGACTAAGTGATTGTGAAGAATTTGTTACCTTTCAGGAATGATAGCAAGGTACCAGGTGGAAGCAGACTACATAGCATTAAATTCAGGAGAACGAAATTTATGTTGCTATCAGCTGAAGAGGCTAGAAGGTGTAGAGATGATACCCTGGGGACTTGTACCTCGTTGAGCCCTATCTATAAAACTGGTAACCGCAAACTGTGCATACTAGAATTGTTTGAAGGGAGGGGAGAAGGAATCAAAAGAATCTGCCAAGTAGAGGTATTAACAAACTTTACCACAAGCTATCAGTGTTTCAGACGGGGTGTGGGCAGTAGCCACCCAGAAACATATCAGCCTGTCTAGGGTATGTGGGGAGAGTCCACAAGGACATTAAGAATAAGGCCACCGTTATCCCTGGTGTCGCTACCCATGGGATGTTCGGCGGTTGGGGTGTCCATCTCCTTGCCCCCCATTACCAGATGGAAGAAAGGTATGAAGAAAAGATTCACTCATAGAGATGATTGGTAGAGGCTTAGTCAATTGTACAGAATTATGGGAGCCGATAGTGAAGAGATTCTCTAATGTTACCTTAAATAAGATGCCAGTATTAATGAAGCCAATAGAAAAGATCGATATGGATCACTTAAGAGATAAGTTAAGTGCGTTGGGAGACGAAGGTGTAGCTTAAAGACGATGAGCAGATCGCGATAAGTTGGTCAATAGTGATGGGTATATTCCTAGTTATAGCCATCGGGGGTGTAATAATATGGAAGATTAAGAGTAAGAGAAGATTAGCGAACGACAGTCTAGTGAGCATGCAACAACTCGAGAGGGAGATGCCGAGCAGTGTTCCTTACTCAGACAGGACTGGCGAAGAAATTGCTGAAAGACCAATGGAGGAGGCTGGCGTGAGACCACCACGTGCGGCGGGAAAACCTCCCACGGCAGAGAGGAAAACATTGACCATGAAGAACAAACCCTAGTGAACACATCTGCACCTACAAACACACGCACACATTACCTTGCATGTAAAAAAAAAAGAAAATGAAAAGAACATTTCATTGCATGTAGAACAAAAGAAATGAAAAGAACATTTCATTGCATGTAGAACAAAAGAAAATGAAAAGAACATTTCATTGCATGTAGAACAGAAGAAAATGAAAAGAACATTTCATTGCATGTAGAACAGAAGAAAATGAAAAGAACATTACATTGCATGTAGAACAAAAGAAAATGAAAAGAACATTTCATTGCATGTAGAACAAAAGAAAATGAAAAGAACATTTCATTGCATGTAGAACAAAAGAAAATGAAAAGAACATTTCATTGCATGTAGAACAAAAGAAAATGGAAAGAACATTACCCTTGCATGTTAGAAAGTAGAATAGAATTGCATGAGACAAATGCATGGTGCATGTTAAATGATGTAATTGTTTTTAGGTGTCATTTACGGGTAAATGACAAATCGGTTAGAGAGGATTGTGGCACCTTGCATTATTAGAAATATTCCTAGAAATATGATTTAATTTTTTCTTACTCAGTTTATTAAACAGGTTGTTAATTTTTTTAAAAAACGGAAAATAACTGAGTTGAAAATAATTCACTAAGAGTGTACTAGACGATCCTAAGGAAAGAAGAAGGAAAGAAAGGAAAAGGAAGGAAGGAAGAAAAGAAAGAAAGAGAAATGTATGACGCATGACCCAATTGAGGGTGGAGATAGGAGTCAGAAAGAGATTTAGGTCAGGACTTTTCGAAAGTCATTTTGATAAGAATGTCGGTCAGAGCACTTGGCCTACTTTTGCGTGGAAAGACTCATTGGACAAAGGGAAATTTCTTTGTAGAACAATAGAAACGAGATTTTCTTTGGGTTGAGGGGAGTTACCGGTGGAACGATATACAGATCTTGACCTGTTAAGAATTGGACACCCACGTTAATAAAGTAGAGACATTTCAATGTAGATAATTAAGATTTTCGACTATCAGGAAAAACAAAGAGGTAAAAAGAGGGACAATTGCTTTTGGCTCACAGAGGGCGCCAAGAAGGCGGAAAAGATCCTTTCTAAAGTCAAGACTAATTAGCAGCGGGCTGTTTGACAAAGTCCAGGTGAGAGAGAGCCAAAGATTGTCATTTTGCGTACGTGCAAAAGGGAAAAATTGATTTTGTTTTTTTAAACAAGAACGATGTAACCACGCCCGCAAACAGAGGGGAGAGGATGTTCGATCAATAACAATTGGTCGAATACGATCACGTGACCTGCGGAAGAAAAGGGAAAGAAATGTTCGACCAATAACAATTGGTCGAATACGATCACGGACTTGCGGAAGAAAAGGGAAAGAAATGCTCGATCAGGAACGATTGGTTGAAAAGCGGTCACCTGACATACGAGAGACTAAGAGAGATGGATATGCGCCGCCCCACCAAAGGTACTGCTAGGAAGTAGGGGCGAAAACAATAGCGATAATGGAGAAGACAGAATTAATGCAGTTTTTTTATCGAGAAAACCCTGACGCCGACAGACCCACCCCAGTTTGTTGCGGCGTCAATAAAAGCAGGGCCCCAATCGACAAAAAATAAGTTCATCCCCGGACGGCAGCGAGAAAAGAACCCTTTTCCAGCCCAAGTACATGAAGAAGAAGAAGATGCCTGAAAGCCTGAGAAGAATTGGAGCTGCAGACAAGCCGAAAGTCGATGAGAAGTTAAAGTTCAGCTCCGGACGGCAGTGAGAAGAGACCACCTCAGACGACAGAGAGTTGCGGCTAAAGTTGAAACAAGAAATCTTCCACCAAGTTGAAACAGGAAAACTACCAGCCCAAGCAGACGAAGAAGAAGAAATACAACTCAAGTCGGAGAGAAGAATCAACTGCGAATGATCGATAGAAATTAGCCCCAGTGTCGAACTGAACCACACCCGACATACATACATGATTCTAGAAAGTAGGTAATTCGACATTTTCTATTGTGTGATAGAAGCTTGGTGCCATAGTCCACAGAGCGGGTCGGGAAATGAGAACACTTTTGTTTTTATGTAACGGACTTTAAGATATAAAAGGTTGTTACCCTTTTATCAGCAATTTTGTTTGGTGTCGTGAGTTTTATTTTATTTGTGTTTTGCCACCCCCGTCGGACTCAACTTGTATCGGCCCCGATCCCCGCTGGTCCCGTCTGTCTAAGATCTAAACACAGCGTGGGTAGACAGACCGAGATCGGTATAGTTGCTTTAGTGACCAGGTATTGGAAGCGAGTCGGGAAAGGCGAGGCTGGTGATCATCTGACCAAAGGGTTGGAGCGGCACGCTTGGACCCAGGAGGAGCGACCAGGAGGAGCGACGTCACTGTTGGCGCCGTAACCAAAGGATCCGACACTGGGCCAGGTGTAACCGTCACATGGACACAATATCTTGACCGTCTTTTTGAAAAAATGAAAACAGTTTATAAAAACATACATACAACAAACTATTTCTTATTTAACAGTTAAAATATTTAATCCTTGAAAATGGCTAAATGTATAGCCGAAAGCGCTCGGATAAAAAGACTATTCGGACAGTTTTTACATAATTTATCATCCGTACAGAAAAAAAATATTAGATCGCATGAGAAAATGTATAAAAACTAAATAAAGTCACCTTGTCTGTTGTATTCAATGAAATGTGCATGAAAGAAGGATTGCTGCCTATACACACACACACACACACACACACACACATATATATATATATATATATATGAGAGATAGAGAGAAAGAGAGAGAGGGAGGGCAGATAGAGAAATAGAAACGCACTGAAATAGAGTGAGACCCAAAACTGAAGGTACGCATCAGTGTGTTTACATATATGTGCATGCCTTCAAAATATCATTTTTAGCTGATTTTTTTAAAATAATATTTGAAGTACATATATTCCGGAAACTATTTTGACTTTAACGAGTTTGACGGCGAAAGCAAAATCGGTATAAAATCTTCCATCGATTTATGAGGCAATTTTCTAGGAAATTCTTTCTCCATTCTGATTTACTAACTCTAAAAGAAAATGATATTTTTTCCCCTTATTGATTCCTTGCTATTCTGTATACAAACACGTTCACTATTCTTTTCAATCTTCTCCATACCTTCACAAACACAATCTCTTTATCTCGAAGGAGTTATTTACATAGATCTACACGTACCTTTTTTTTCTGTTTATCTATTTCAGAGATATACCAATTCTATTTATCTAGTTTAACTATTTCATATATATATATATATATATATATATATATATATATATATATTTACATTACCTCTCTGCAGAAATTTCAAATAGATATACACATGCTGTTTTGTTCCATCCCTCTGGTGATGTGATACACACAAACTCTCACTCCTTCTCATCTATGTGAAGACTCCCTTCTCGATGTGATCAATCATAGGACTTAGTAAACTTTGAGTTTTTGCTATCGTAATACTTGTTCTGACAAAAAATAATGCACGAGTTCGTTTAGTAGGTTATTTACTCTATCTTTCTTGCGTTCAATATGTTTTCATGCCTTGAGCATGTCCTGTGAGTCCCAAATTTCCCATGCCCTCTTTCCTCATTAAGTGCCCTAGAAATGTTCATAGTTTCTGATACTACATATAAGTGTTATTTTTATTTCTGTTTTATCTAAAACTTCCTTGTTATTCACATGTTCAGTCCGTGGTATTTCTAGAATCCTTTTATTTTAAACATCTTTCGGCTGTCGCAAATCTCTTCTTCATCTGTTTGATTGTCCAGTATGCACTACCATATCATAGTACTCGGTTTACATAAGAGTTCAGTACTATTTTTTATTCTAATTAATTTTTTCTGTTTCTTGATGCGTTGTTTTCCTTTTGGAAAGCATATTTTGCGATTCTGAAGTGTCTTCGGATTTCGGTGTCGTATACGCCTATTTTTAATTTTTTTTTTTTTTACTTACATTATTTATATTATTCAGACTGTTATCCTCATTTTCATTGCCATATTCACAAATTTACGGCCGCTGTACGCTCTGGCCTACTTCCGGCGATTGGTATTTCAAACCGAACCCTTTATTTCGTACACCGGGGTAGATTGTTCTAGTCCCATGTGTCGTGCGTCTTCGGCAAGTCTCAGTTATTTCTCTTTAACTAAACTCTCCAATTTTTGGTTCATCACTGCTGTGGCCTGGTATTGAACTCCCAACTCTTTAGGTCTAATCATTGGATCTAACCAACGTCTTCCTCCACTGGGATCCCTAATAGAACATGCCCCAGTGGATAAAGACGTTGTTTAGATCCAGTGACTAAACCCAAAAGAGTGTGTGTGTGCGCGTATACTTTGTTGCTCATCTACTGTACCTTATTTTTAAAGGTAACAGGCAGCGCAGCACTGGTCTTCACCCATCCTCTAAATCTCTCACGTAATGTCCTGGGTATGACGGTAAACTACATCCGGCAGCAAGTCTTCTCATCAGGAGATTGAAGGATTTAAGGAGCGTGGAACCACCTTTTAATTGCTGTTGTTACCAGATCCGCCCTAACCCGGGGTGGTAGCACCTGTTAGGGTCTCAACTATGGGCAAATAGTGTCTACCAGGGCTGACCAAGCTCTTTAGTGTTATAGAACACGATTGGTCTAAGAGATGGAAAACTCTTACACGTAAAGCCTGAGGTATATTGTCTGCTTCGTCTGTGGCATTTATTTGCACCGACTAAGTGTATCAATGGTTCTGAAAAGTGTGGATGGTTCTGCACATGCCTTTACCACTTTAATCAAATCACTTGTGTGGGTTTTCTGGCGGTTTACCTTGATTCGTTCTTATCCACACAGTTCACTTGCAAGGTCCACTGTCGAGAAAGTGAAGGCATTGGGGTCAGGTAAAGGATATTACTGGAAGGCTCTAGCTGGAGCTCTACACAATGGCAGACCGATGGGCGATGGCCGTTCTTTCACAAACCCATGAGCAATTGTGATGTTCGTGTCCTCCATCGGTGACAAAGCAGCCCTATTTAGGATTGCACTGCTTTCCCCATTATGGGGAGGGGGCGATAAAAGGAGCCCTAAACATTGCTTGCTCACACAGTGACTTAGCAGCCCGCTACAGCTGTCTGGTTATTCAATAAAGCAGTCGAAACTGCAAGAAAGATCAAAAGAATTTCCATTTTGGATCCTGGAATGTTCGCAATCTTCAGGACAATGATTCTGCACCAGTGCCTAAAACAGCTCTTGTTTCTCTCGAGTTAAAGCAATATAACATCGATATAGCGGCCATTAGTGAAACACGTCTGGCTTAGGGAAGAAAATGGCGGATACGTATTTTTATGGGCTGGCAAAGCTGAGAAAGAGCCACGCCAGTCTGGTGTTGGCTTTGCCATTAAGTCAGACCTTGCTAGCTCACTGCCTTCCTTGCATAATGGGGTACCCGATCGGATAATGGAATTAACCCTCAATCTAGAGTGCAACACCCGTGTGACGATGGTTAGGTGCTACGCGCCAACCTTAGGTAGTTCAGATCAAGAAAAAGATGATTTTTACAATCTTCTTCGGGATGTCATCTCCAAAGTCCAACATAAGGATAAATTAGTCCTTACAGGTTATTTCGATGCACGTGGTGGCAATGATTATCATTCTTGGACGGGCGTTTTAGGTCGACATGGTATCGGTCATATGAATTCTAATGGATTACGCCTTCTCACTATCTGCAAAGAATTTGGCCTTAGTATCACTAATACCTTTTAACAGCAACCCCAGCTGTCGTAAGACCACGTGGATGCATCTTCGCTCTAAAGAATGGCATTTGATCGACTACGTCATCACCATAAAAGATTTTAAGATAACACGTTCATTCCACACAACATGCTATCTGTCAGATCACGCTCTACTTCGAAGTAAAGATACACTGCATCTGCAAAAGCGAAGGATTATGAAATCTACAGGGCCCAAATGCATTAACGTACTGCCTCTCAAATCAACTGAAGTGAAAATTGAGTTCTCTAAAAAAACTTGATGCTGCACTTGATTCTGTAAATATTACCAATGATATCGAATCATATTGGAAAACTCTGCGTGATGCAACATATTCTACATCCTTGGAGGTTCTCGGCCTGCCACATCGTAAACATCAAGACTGGTTTGATGACAAAAATACAGAAGTTCAGCAGCTTATAGATCAAATGCACTCTTCTCATAAAGCATGGATTGAGGAAAAGAACTCGTCCGATAAGAACTCGTCTTACAAGAAGTGCCAAAGTCAAGTTCAACGAACCCTCAGGGCCATGAAAGAGCGTTGGTGGTCTGAAAAGGCCACTGAACTCCAAGAAGTTTCAGATAGAAAGGATCTAAAGGCTTTCTATGCTGGCCTCAAGAGCATTTTCGGTCATCAGAATAGTGTTGTTGCTCCTATCTTCACAGCAGATGGGGAAACTTTCTTGACGGATGTCAGACATTTTAAATCGCTGGAAAGATTTCGAAACTGGAAACACCACTTCGATTACTGATGAGGAAGCTAGCACATTAATTGAGCAAAATCCTGAAATTCCGGAGTTGTCTTTTGAACCTACTTATCAAGAGGTAATTGACTCCATCAAGCAAATCTCATCTGGAAAATCACCTAGTCCTAAGGATCCTATTCCACCCGAAGTGTATAAGCATGGTGGCCAAAAGTTGGTAAAAAAAAGTTACATCTCCTTTTTGTGGAGATATGGAAGGCAGGCTGTGTCCCACAGGATTATAAAGACGCTTCTATCAAACACCTTTACAAAAACAAGGGTTCCAGGTATGTCTGTGATAATTATCGGGGGATATCACTACTTTCAATTGTAGGCAAAATCCTAGCGAGACTGATTCTAAACAGAATCATTATACACCTTGTTGACGACATCTATCCTGAATCGCAGTGTGGTTTTCGGTCAGGTGGGGCACCAATGGCATGATATTTTCTCTTCGTCAGGTTGCAGAGAAGGTTCGCGAGAAAAACCAGGAGTTATACATGGCGTTTGTGGACTTGACCAAGGCGTTTGACACTGTGAATCGAGAGGCTCTTTGGCGAGCTATGAGGAAGCTCGGCATCCCTGAAAACATGCTAAAGGTCATCATCTCCTTTCATGAAGGAATGAAAGCTAACATCGTGTCTGATGGTATGATGTCGGAATACTTTAATGTCACAAATGTCACCAAGCAAGGTTGTGTCATGGCCCCTGTTCTTTTTGCCATTTTCTTCTCGGTGATGCTGAAATATGCATGTGCAGACACAGAGAGTGGCGTCAAGTTTCAGTTTCGAACAACTGGTGGTCTCTTCAATCATCAGCGCTTCAAAGCCAAGACCCACCTTCGTACGCATATTATTCGTGATTTGTTGTTTGCTGATGATACGGCTCTTGTAGCGACATCCTTTGAGGTGGCCCAACATCTAATAAATCGTTTCTCTGCTGCATGTAAAGCATTTGGTCTTACACTTAGCATAAAGAAAACTGAAATTGGGCACCAACCTTGTCCTACTCCGAAGCAATTGCGTGGTGAGAAATAAAAACCATCAGTCTACAAATTTCCAGAAAGACCATTGAAAGTAGAAGACAAAGCCCTGAACTATCTAAAGTCTTTCACCTATCTTGGTAGCAAAGTCAATTACAGTGGAACTTTAGACGAGGAAATCATGCATCGGATTTCTAAGGCTACCAGTGCTTTCGGCAAACTTCGCCATCGCTTGTGGAATGAGCGGGGTATTTGACTGGATACGAAAATTCGCATTTACAGAGCTGTTGTACCTGACATCTTTTTGTATGGCTCAGAGTCATGGACTCCATACAGGTACCATATACGCCAGCTAGATGTTTTCCATAAAAGCTGTCTGCGTGCAATCCGTGGAGTTAAGCTTCAATATAGGACATCTAATGTAGACCTGTTTAATAGGTGTAATATTGGAGGAATCGAAACTTTTATCATACAGTCTCAGTTACGGTGGACTGGTCATGTCTGAGAATGTCTGATGACAGGATACCCAAGATCTTAATGTACAGCCAGTTAGATCAAGGCTACAGGAATGTAGGACGCCCATGGCTAAGATACAAAGACAAGGTGAAAAGCAACTTGTCAGCAGTTAATATACCACATAACACCCTTGAACGCTTAGCTTTGGAGCGGGTAGAATGGAGATCAACGTGTTTTAGTGGACTCAGCAATTTTCAATCTGCTTGTCTGAATCATCTTCAAGAAGCAAGAGCAAGATCTAAATGGTCAACCAATCTAACAGTGAGCTCATCTCACAATCCTCACACTTGCTCCATATGCGGCCTCCGTTGTAAGTCACTAGGGAGTCTTAAATGCCACTTAAGTTTAGCGCATAAAATTTCATAACTGAATCAATAAGCTGGCAGATCCTCATACGTCGAACCGACGGGAGAATCCTTTATATATATATATATATATATATATATATGTGTGTGTGTGTGTGTGTGTGTGTGTGTGTGTATATATATATATATATATATATATATATATATATATATATATATATATATATATATATATATATCTGTATGTATGTGTGTGTGTGTGTGTATTTCCGTTGAACAAGAAGACAAGATTCTATTCTATAGTTTTTTATGTCTTTCTTATGTACATACAAGTATCTACTTTTCTGGACTTTAAAAGCATTAAAGAGGAATTTCTGCCCAAATACACTTCTATGTTTACTTATATATATGTATATGTATGTTTACATCTATGTTAACTTTCAAATACGTTTGTGAATTATTATCAAGAAAACCAAAATCATTTCATATCAAAATTTCGATTTAATTTAAGTATATTATATTCTTGTTTTTAATTCTAATCCTTTTTTTTTTTCATTTAGATTTTTTTTTTAGATTTAAAGACAGTCTCCTCTTTTCTTTTCGAATATTTATTCTAAATTTCTTGTCATTTTATGCCCTCCTTCACCTGATTGTGTTTACGCCCGTCCATCTTCCTCTTTTTCGAAATTTCACAAACGAAACTTTCGTTTAATTTTCTTTCGGTGAATAATTTAGTTTGTGTCGTTATGTCATATTGTATTTCTTGCTTCGTTTCTTTCTGTTTTGCATCTTTGTCAGTTTGATATATTTTTCCGGGACGAAGGTAAATTCATAAAGATGTAAATGAGATATAATTCTCTGCATTATTCTCGTGAACTTTCTTTTCTTTTACCTCCATTTCAGGGCTGCTTAGATTTCGAGCTAATTTATCCGCCATCTTGTTATATATTTCTTTTTTTAAATTTGCAGTTCCATACATACTTGCACAAACATATAGACGCGTGAGTTGTCATTTTCTGTAATCTCAGTTTAAAAACACATCGACATTATTTATTTATGTTTGAGAAAAAATAGACATTACGCTGAACTATTAAATTTTTCAAATTAGAATTCCCCCTATATATTTCCAATTCAAAATATATTTAATTCCGGTCTGCAACAATTGAATAACTACGTAATTATATTTTTGCATATTTTTTTTCTTAGAGAAAATACTGAACCATTGAAAATAAATTGACGAGGACTTCATTTATTCAGATTTCGGGCTAAAACTTTAAAACTGAAAAAAGATGATGGTCTCGTCTTCGTCAGGTTAATAACATGATAAAAAACGATAAATCTTTGTATATTATAATCTTAACTTACTTTCAGACAATAGTTCCTCTTCTTTATGACGTATGAAATCTCCAGAAGTACGACACCTTTATCTAAAGTTTCACAATATTTCACAAGCAATCAGCCTCTAATCAAATTTAAGTTCAAAGCAGCCATATGTCTTGTCACATGGTATTTTAAATAAAACAAATGATGATTGTACATCGTTCGATGGTCATCAGCCACCTTCAATGATGGCGAATATTAAAAGACCGATTCCGAAAAAAAAACAAAAAAAAAAATTTCCGTCTGAAATGGCTAATACCGAGATTTTAAGAGGTTTTCACAGGAATTACGACAAAATTGAAATCTTAAATACAATCTCACGGTCATTTGTCAAGAGAACATTTTCTTATCTATGTATGTATCTGTCTCTCTCTCTCTCTCTCTATATATATATATATATATATATATATATATATATATATATATATATATATATATATCAATATCTATCTATCTATCTATATCTATATATATATATATATCAATATCTATCTATCTATATATATATATATATATATATCTATCTATATATATATATATATCAATATCTATCTATATATATATATATATATATCAATATCTATCTATCTATCTATATATATATATATATCAATATCTATCTATCTATATATATATATATATATATCAATATTCATCTATCTATCTATATATATATATATATATCAATATCTATCTATCTATCT